>CALNHX010002457.1:0-178057 GCA_940337035.1 Agriotes lineatus
CCTATCTATGCGTACGGCGGTTAGGATGACAAATAATTAAGAATTAAGCATATGCCGCTGAACTCTCAAATATACAATAACACTAGAATAAAGTAACGATTATTTTTTAACACTTTAATATAAACAAGATAGCGAGCTGTGAATACCTAAAACAGGCCCGTACCAATAACAATCAATGGGCCAGTTTAGCTGCTCTTCAGGAGGAAGTGCATTAACAGTAAAATAATAAAAACCAACTACGGGCACCACCCACTTGATGTTTAACAACTCGCAAATGTAAGTTGGAATATTCCTTGCTAATATGGTAATCGCAACTTACATTGAAGAGAGATATCACGAAATTAGATTTATCAGACGCCGGATTTTTGATAAGCTATAACCTGTTACAGACAAGAAAAAAGCATAAATACGGCGCAATTAAAGTGTTATACATTTTGAAAGCTTACATGCAGACAAATAATATAAGAGGGCAGTTCCTCGTACTGAAATAAAATATTGCATCTATAGTTCATTCAAATTCAAGATAGAGCAAAATCTGCAACCCAAGTTACAAATATCAGCGGTCAGTTGATTACTAATTTGATTTTATTAAAATTTAGATCAGAGAGATATGGCCTTGTTGCTGTCTTGATGAGTGTCAAAATCAAATTCGAGGTTAGCAGGTTAGGTTTTGCGTCAGTTCGCGAATATACTTAGGTTTTTTAAAAAGTTTGGTAACACAAATAACTACTTGTCACTGGAAGACATTGCAGGGGCAGTCAGTTTTATTCGGCTGCTCTCGTCTACTTTTTACATCAACACAGCTTCCACGCTTCGATGCGTTTATTTGTTTGTTGCTTATAATTTTTTAATGCATACGTTTGCCGTTTTTTCTCTTTTTTCAGCTTTCATCTCAAGTAGGAGACGCTAGATCAACGACCCAGACTCGCGCAACCAGTGGTAGCGTATTTGCAGTGTTGTGTTCCGTTATTCGTTATTTTATTATTGTTATTGTTATCATGTATTGTTATTAGTATTTTAAGGATTGTTGAAACAATCCAGAAGGTTTCGTAATATAATTCTGCTACTTTTATCCGGGATTATATTAGTTTTCCTACCTGGCATCTCTCCCTATCTTTTCTTTTTTGGGGGACGGAATAATGTTGGGATTCTAGGAGCCTTATGGTGGCTAAGGCTACAACCCAACAAAAATATATATAAACATATAAACAAGTCAAAAAAATATATCTTGAAGCTGCACCACTCATTCCGATTTCGAGCTCCAAATTATAGTGATATCTTCCATTAATTAAGGGATTACTTACACATAATCCATATCCAGTAATACCCTTAATAGTACCATTCCAGCTAATAACACGAAGATAAACTTTGCAAATACAACTAATGTATGCAATAAAACTAAATAGAGATAACAATTTTATTAGAATCCACTAAAATACAAATAATATAATTATGCTTTGGGCAATTGGAAATCCTTGGTATTTATCATATTGCTATAGAGGTTAAGGAGAATGGCGTGGAGAGGTGGACGCTTGCAATGCAGGAGGAGGATGCTCCGCATTTATTGGATGACGTCGGTACATCAAACAATCTGACAGCTGTGTTGATGTAAACGGTGGCGTCTTGAACTAGACTATCGATTTAGAGCAAAGTTATTATGTAAAGACACCTGAAAGTGACGTCATATGCGCCGACGGCCATCATTAACCTTCAATCATTGGCAGCGTATATTTGTTTCTGAAAAGGGGTTAGAAAACATAATGAAATTGTTAATTACATCAGAGACAGCCTCTTAATTACTAGAGATTCGCTTTGCATACCAGAGTTACGTATGTTCGGATGTTTTAGAGAGAAAGCTTTCATATGAGCCTAACTTATTTTTACCTATTTTTGTGACCTTTTTGTTAATTTTACCTATTTTTCATTTATGTCACCTAATTTTAATAATTTTAACAACCTTTTTAATTCTTCTTGTTTAATTTGATGAACATAATCTATATTTTTATTAGGGTGGCTCGGGGCGGCCACTGTCTAGTTGTCTAGTAGTAGTTTTGTTTGACATTCCAATTTTGTGTGTTTATGATCGTTATCCTTTAAAACGTCTAAAGCGAAACTCAACAAACTTGAACTTTTAAAGAAGTGGGTGAAAGGACGAGAGAGAACATCTCATATAGACAATGGCAGTGTGTTCTGCAGATCTTGTTCAAATATTGTAAGTACAAAATTTGAGGTTAGGTTGTCGTTTAAAGTAAATTTCTTCTAGTATATGTATGTATGCAGGTGCTTTGCGAGCAACAATCTCATTTAATGCAACAGTGTCAATAATGTTAATAAAATCCGCAACAAACACACACACACACACACACGCGAGAACAAAACAAACAGATATACACACACAATTCAGAAACTTTACAAAAACTACAGAATAAAATACGCACGCCACGCTTAATCGACCAATGCTCACAAACAAAACTGAGAAACAGTAAACAGCAGATGTTTCAATGTTTGTCCGCGTTTTGAGATCCAGGTAGAAAACTTTCTAAATACCGAGAAATATATTTAGCCGCCGCTACTGATCGCTGTGTGTCACGCTACCTATAACCCCTTTATTTACATAATGGACCCGTCCGACACAAAATTGACTACCGCGCAGGTATGACGCTGGTGTCTTTACATAATAATTTTGCTCTACCTTAGGTTTACGCCACGTAGCGGCGAAAGCGGGAACTAGAGTATTGGTCTGTAACTAGACGATTAGTGTACAAAATAACAGTTCGATTTGGATAAACTCTACGTTTTAATGGTAATTCTAGAATTTAATACGACCCTCAGGAAAGTTTTTTTTTCCGTCAAGTGGGATTGTGTTAGTGGCCCAATTTCGTAGACATTATTTTTGACTGGTAAGTTAGACTTGAGAACTATTTTCGACAAAGAATGTTTCAAAGCAGATATTTCTTTTTTTTTCCAGAGACATGGAGGCTTTTGAACGAATCCCCAGGTGTCGTGGTATTATAGGAAGCGGTGAAACTGCTCTATTGGAGTCATGAAAACAAACAATTACTGGGGTCAGAATTCGCCACCGAGCTTATGAGGGGTTTGCAGATAGAAAACTCACGACAGATAATTGACATGCAAGTTTCGGTTAATAGAACAAAGTGTAGGATCGTAGTCCCAACTGAAAACTTTCCAACTAGCGACAAGAATGGCGGCGGCCTTAAATTAGCAGTGCGTGGGTTGACTCTGCAGGGGACTGCAGGTGATGGAGGTTTAAAACCCCCTCGGGGCTTTGAAGCTGGGATGCCAGGCTGAAGTCGTCTCCAGAGGCGAGACAGCTCGCTTAAATACTCTTTGATAGCTTCTTGGACGACCTGGAGGAAAACTGCAGTGTCGCGATAAAGACGCTGGCGTACTCGAATAGCAGGATGTATATTTCCATTAGAATTTTGCAGTGACATCAAAGGTCAAAGGAGGTACACGTGCAGAAAGATGGGTTTTACCTTCTTTGGAATTTTATCAAGGCAGAGCAGTACCAAATGTGACGAGAGATCAGCTACGTGCAAATTTTAAATGCATTAATGGTGTTTTTCAATTAATTTGCGCCAGGCTAACGTCACACAGTAACATAGAAGCACATTTCCCTACAGCATTTACGGTTTATAATTATTATCATAAGAAAAAATATAAAAATTATCTACTTAGCCATGACAAAAACAGTTGATGTACTTCAGCTTTTAATGTAAGGTAGTGACAAGTCGCACATAGTTCTATGCCAAAGTTGATAGAGATCCATTCGTTATTATTTATTTTTTGGAGTGTTTTGTGTTTGAAACTGAGCCGTTTCAAACTCAATCATAGAAAGTGTAATCACGTTTCTCACAAACGAATGCAACAACCCGAAAATAATCGGAGAGCGAATAATTGCAGAGTATGGAGACAATACTCCGTAGTATTTAGTAATAAAAATATTGATTTAATTATTTTCTCTGTAACAATGTATATGCATTAATTCTCAAGTCATTATCAATCGCTGCAATTCATCAACGTTTTCGTACAAGTGGCAGGTCTGTAAAATGACAGCTTCTATATGGTAGGTTTCGAAGAACTACTAAAAGTAATACAAGAATGATTTCCATATTTCCTAATTCTAGTATGCCTAAAAAGGACAGACTAATTCCTTCAAAGATAGTTTTTTCTTAAATTACTAGTTGTACACTATAAAATTTATAATAATAAACAATGTTGTACAATCGAATAATAGAATTTATTTAAATATTTATTTAAGTTTCCTACACAAAAAATACATACACGCAAGTGCGATACATTTTGACTACCAAACAGGATACCTCTGATAAGATACTCAAATCGCAATATAGATATGTGTGGTGAATATTGCATATTCATTTTTGTGCTAGTTAGTTTTACAATAACCATATTATACATAAATATTAATGCTGCAGATATAACTTTTTACCATTTTGGTGAGGATATTTAAAATCCCTAATATAAATTGTAGGGATACTTTTAGCTTTAATGCTAGTTTTCTTGATTACTTTAACAGGCTTGAAATGTGAGATGCCTTTACACAAAAAATAAAAGCATTCTAAAATGCTTATCACTGAGCCTCCCAGACACAGTCCAATTATGCCCCCAATAGTAGCTGAAAGTATAGAAAAATCAGTAAGATACCGAAGGTTGCTAAATGTGTTCACCTAATACGTGATCCCATGTGTAGTATACCTCCCTCTCCGTTCTAATGCAACCTACTGTGTTGTAGAAAATGTTTAGTATGCTTATATTTGTATACTCATATCTAGCCCTGCAATTTAAAAATTAAAATGATTTCATAATTGTTTTCTTTAGTTGTTTACATTTGCGATATTTCGATTCTATTTGTATGCAGATCATACATCCTTTCGTCACACTGAGGATGGCAGTCGCAGCTCTCTGCATCATCAGCGTTCAATTGCATTCCTTCTGATTTACGCGCTAAGAAAAAAAAGGTTTGATTTTATATTAAATAGCTGTAGCCTTTACTAAACTCGTCGAAATAACGTAATAGTAATTTACGATGCAAGTAACGTTAGAAAGCTTTTTACATTACGAGAGAATAGTTTGAATGAACGAGCGACGTTAGTAGCGAGTTTTTTAAAATTCTCGAGTAATGTAGAAAGCAGATAACGTTACGTATATCGTAACACGGTTTATTTTATCCTAAAATATTAATCTTTTAAAAAAATTGGAAAATGGTTATTAATGACACTTACAACAGCGAGTGGTGGTATCACTAGTAAGATAAAAACTCAATACTGTATTGTTGGTAGCACTGTCAGGTTATGTTAAATTTGAGATTTTCAGGTTAAGTTTTAGGTCAGTTTGTGTCAAATAACAAAGAAAACCTAACCTACTAACATAGAATTTGACATAAACTGACAATACACTTCAGTGCTGTCAACATGATTAAATGCTAATAAAGTATCGTTATGTTATTTTTCTTAACAACACTAGTGCTGTTAAATGCATCTTAACGCAACTCGTTGCTAAGGAGTTATTGTCATAATAACATAATAGGATAAAATAAATATTGTTTAAACGACTTTTTAGGATACTGCATTGGTAACTAGCGTTTACATAGTTACAAACGAGTCCGGTAGATAAAATTTACCGGCCTAGACCAGTACTAATAGAACTACTACTGGTCTAGGCCGGTAAATTTTATCTACCGGACTCGTTTGTAACTGTAACTGTGTAAACGCTAGTTACCAATGCAGTATCCTAAAAAATCTTATACGATACACGACCGGTAGCATTTTTATGGCCTTACCAAACATACAGGTCTCGCCCTACGAGCTCGACCTGTAAAGTATTGGCGCGGCCATAAAAATGTTGCTACCGATCTAATAACGTAAATAGCTATTTTAGGATACTGCATTGGTAACTAGCGTTTACATAGTTACAAACGAGTCCGGTAGATAAAATTTACCGGCCTAGACCAGTAGTAGAACTACCGGCCGGTAAATTTTATCTACCGGACGCGTATCCTAAAAAATCTTATACGATACACGACCGGTAGCATTTTTATGGCCTTGCCAAACATACAGGTCTCGCCCTACGGGCTCAACCTGTAAAGTATTGGCGCGGCCATAAAAATGTTGCTACCGGTCTAATAACGTAAATAGCTATTACAAATCTTGTTACCATACATATATGCTGAATCGAAACTCCGCTCCACATAAGTTAAGAATTGGGGATCACAATGTACCTTAAAATGCTTAAGTTGATTAAAATTAAAGCTGGCTTAGCAACTGGATTAATTTCCACAGTTTTAATATTTTGTTTAAATCTTGGTTTAATAAAAAATCATCAACATTAATTTTCAGGTACTAATTGCTGTTTAGTTGATACTGCTCGTTACCTCTGCGTATTCCCAATGCTACTTTAAATCGCCTTTTCACCGGTTTTATCCAGTGTGAAATCCTAGTGTACTGCTTAAAGATTTACTTAATCAAACGAACCTGTATCTCACATCTGGAAGGAATTCCAGAAAATCGGAAATTACCTTTGCGGCAATGATACAATGACAAATTTTGGGATTTAAACTAAGCATGGTACACATGATATACACAAAAGTGGTTATACCGGCTGTTACATATGCTGCCTAAATATGGTGGTGCAAGGTCAAGTAGGAAATCACCGAACTTAAGCTAAATGAGATATAAAAGCTTGTACTTGACATATGCCAGTACAGAAAGATTTGGTCAAATAAGAGAGCTTGGAATAAATTCAGGCTAAGTTTATAAAACCTTAATTGAAATGAGCGTCAACTAACGCTTAAAAAACACTAGATATTTAATAAAATACTTCACAGATTCCGCCACACGCGGTGGCCTTCCCACGCAGACGCAATTATAAATATGATAATGTTTATCGCCTGCAAAGCAAGCTCTTCGCACAATCACCAGATAGCGCGTATATATCAACGATGGTTATTCATTAGTTATAAAATTACGATCAATTTTAAGATTTACAATAAGTGACCTCCATAACGAATGTGATTTGTGTGTTTTAATTGCAACGAGAAGCGTAAGCTGCTACGCGGGTACACGAAAAGGTGGAGAAAGGTCCTGACCTGCACTTGCATTAAAATGCCAGATAAGTAAATCAGAACGAACACTTGTTACTAGACGATCTAACTTTTGCAAGTCTCAAATGTGTAGTCCAACAAATCATTTGCTGCAGATAACTTGACGAATATTAGAATAAGAAGACCACATGAATGTAGAGATAACAGTTCCATACCTAACATTTTGAGCGATACAGACGTGTTTTGCCTCCAAATAATATCAAATACTGAGTTTTAAAAATCAGCAATCCAAGTTTACGTGAAAGGGAAAGAAACCAGAGAGAACGGTCGCAAGGGCGTTGCCCCAAGCTTTAGTACTCAGAATAGCCTTTGTTTCGGGTTAAAAAGGTGCGTCGTCGACTAGCCTGGCGTAAACCCCTAACAAAAGGCAACACCCTCAAAATAATTCACTTTAATCTCAAACCATATACACAGGGCCAAAACACCCAACCCTACTGCTCAAAGCAAGAGCAGTACAAACCCAAAAATGTATCACAAATAATAGAAACTAAATCAGCTCACAGAAAAGAAGTAAATCTCACCCCGAAAATAAGAAACCCCAAAATCCAATTAAATTTGAAAAAGGCAAGGGTTCTGGAATCACGGCAATACTAGGCAAGAGTACCTACGAGGTACCAAAAAAGTCGAATAACAACAGAGCTAATTATCCCAATTCTGTAACGCCCAACCAACCACCCGCAGAAGAAAACTACAATAACTTTTGTAGGAACAAGGTTCCACCATACACACAAAATCAAAGCAACAACTTACCGATCTAAAGCTTTCACAACTGCTATGTTAATTAAAGGTAAAATATCTGGCAAACAAATAAAATGTCAATCACTTTAAATACGAATGTTTTAATATCTGTATATAAGGGAATCAGCATCGTAATTAATAATAAATTGATAGTTCCCCAATAATAATTAGGAATCCATCCCATCCAAGATATAGAATCATCACTTATAATAATGCAGAAGACTAAAAGCCGTGTTTACACAACTAAAAGTACCACGGTTGCATTCGTTTATTTCTATTTTCGGGTTTTTGTAAACAAACTTCCCTTAACTTTTAATAGCGATATTATCACAGAAAACAATTATTTATTATGCATATTACCAGTGTTTTTTCAAAACTGTTGACACAGCTTCAAAGGCAAGTGAATTTTGGTTAATAATAATGAGAGTTACTGAATGCAACCAACGGCCGAAGCAAGGAAATATTGAAGCCGTACTTTTTGAGCGTATTAAATGTGTCTTTGACTCTGATTTTTACACATAACCTATACATTATTTTGACTACGAAACTTTTGCAAATTGTTGTGCATCGCTTTGATTGCGCTGCAAATATACCACATAGTTGGCGTTGTACCCTGCATACGGGCTGATTTTCAGGTATGCCGATCAACGAAGGATTATACGAGGAATAAAAATTTGTTTCCTTTATTATAGCGACATTTTGAAGATTACCTAAGAAATACAGAAAACCATTGAGCTATAATTCAACAACTGCTGCTCAGCAACATCCTGAATGCTAACGCTTGGAAGACAGCTACTTTCTTTGAGAGCATGAAACATTGCAGTAAAAAGAGTTGGCGTTGTACCACGATGTCGGTAATAAACCTGCATACGTGCTGATTTTCAGGTATGCCGATACATGAAGAATAAAAATTTGTTTCCTTTATTATAGCGACATTTTGAAGATTACCTAAGAAATACAGAAAACCGTGAGCTCCGCAAGTTTGGAATCTACTTGGTTCTACCTGCAAAACACTACTTTCCGGTCTCGTAACGTATATTACTATTAAGATTAATTTAGTTTGAAATGTGTATAGCTCAATACTGCCGTCATAAGCAAGAAGGCGGTATCTACAAAAAAATCGAAATTGAGTTATTGGTATCGTTGGAATTGGTACAAAATTCCAATCATTTTAGGTAAGTAACAAATTGATATCTGCACTGTAACTATAATTTTCAGATGAAAAAAGGCGGTATTTACAGAAATTTTGTTACTTATAAAGCACAAGAAGGCGTCATATGCAAAATGCAAAAGTGAAACGCAGTATCTGCGTGTAGAAGCCGCCTTCTTTTTTTGTTTTGTTAGATACCGCCTTTACTGTCTGTTTTCGTGGACGCAAATGTTCAGATACGGTCAACTGCCGTTTCATTAAATTAATAGTATCAAGTCTTCCATTATACAACATTTAAAATATTTTTTAGAGGAAGTTCAATCCCTTCATTTAAATAGGATTTTACAGGTAATAAGTTTTATAAATAATTTAGTTACATTAAACAAGTTATCTAATAATAATATTCTTGTAGATTTCCATGGGCGGCCCTAATGTTGATTGGAAGTTTTTTTCTTTATTTAAAGAACATCGGATGAAGTCAACAACAAAAAAGATACTTGATATTGATTCTTGTGGGCTTCATATAGTACATGGAGCATTGCAAACTGGGCATAAATCTGCTGGCTGGAAAATGAATGAATTCCTTAGAGGAATTTATTATCTATTTAAGGATTCTCCCAAGCGAAGGGCAAATTTTCAAAACGTGACCGAATCCCACCATTTTCCCAAGAAATTTTGTGTAACACGATGGGTTGAGAATCATTCTGCAGCAACTAGAGCTATTGAAATTCTAGATCACATAAAAACTTACATAGAACACTCTAAAACTAAACTGCCAGTAAATATTTCAGTAACAAATAATGTTAAGTCAGGTTGTAAAGATTCATTTATAAAACCAAAATTAGCTTTCTTTGCTTTGATTGCTTCTATATTAAACCCATTTTTAAAGAAGTATCAAACTTCTAATCCAATGTTATCTTTTTTAAAAGACGATATGGAAGCATTAATCCGAAATTTATTGTGTCGAATTGTAAAAGTTGATACATCAGATTTAAATATACAGCAAATCCTACAAATTAATTTGGAAAATGCTTCTAATCTGAAAAACGTGAAGGATGTTGATGTGGGATTTGAAACAAGAAGGTATTTAAAGAACAAAAAATTAAATTACAAAGACAAATTATTATTTTTAAAAGATTGCCAGCATTTTGTGAAGGCAACTGTAAAAAAAAATAACAGAAAGATGTATAAAGTATCTGTTGGTACATGCAGTTACTTCGCTTAATCCAAAAACAATTAATACTAATTCTGTATCATGGTTAATGGAAAAATTTGATAAATTACTCGAAATATTACATGATCATGAGTTTATTACAGCGACTACAGCAGAACGATCAAAAATTGAATATGCGACATTTATTAAAACTAAGATTTCTGAAATCGCTTTGTATAAAGAGGCTGAGAGACTGGATTGCTTTTATCATCGTTTGCTTGTGGGACATGAATTCGAAAATTTATGGAACATTGTTAAATTCATTTTGATTATGTCCCATGGAAATGCTAATGTAGAGGCTGGATTTTCCATTAATAAACATTTATTAGTAGAAAATTTAAAAGAGGAATCTCTTACTTGTCAGCGTGTTGTTTATGATGCTGTACACAGCAAGGGTGATGTTTTAAATGTTGTCATTAGTGACAAAATGAGATCCTATGTAAAAAACTCTAGCTTCAAATATAAGTTGGCTTTGGAACAAAGAAGAAAAGAAGAGCAACAGAAAAGTGAAGAAGCATCGCTGAAGAGAAAAGCCACGCAAGAAATATATATGCTAGAATCTAAACAAAAAAAAATAGAACGCGATACAACGTATGAGTCTAACATAATTCAGACAAAAATTGCTGAATTAAGAAAGTACTTGTAATTTTTTTTTGTTTAAGTTATTTTGAATGTACAAGTTTTGATATGAAAAGTTATTTTATGTGTTAATGTTCCTTTCTGTGTTTATTATTATATAGACCGACTGAAAGTGTCCGTTCAAGAGAATGTCCGTCCAAGAGGGAGTTAACACAATGCAAATTATATGAGAGTCGGTCGGGACCATGAGAAACTGTCTGTCCAAGGGAGGTGACCGTGTATCCGCGAAGGGGAATTTCACTGTAACAGCAATAAGATAACACAAGAAAATAACACGTATTGCTTGAGTAAGAAAGAGATAAACATAATAGCAAATATTGGAGTAGGCCTGACGCACATTTAATTATGACAGATGTCAACCACACATGCCTACTAAAATAATTTTTTTTTGTATGGTCATCTCTTACTCAAGCATTCTATTTTGTTGTTCATGTTATCTCATTGCTGTTATATATCGGGTGTTCATAAACAGTCGTCATCCCAGTTGCTTTGAAAAACAAAATGTTATATCTTTGATTAATTCGTGCAACACAATGAAACGTCATTGAGTACTGTCATAGCGCATTTATTCTCAATTTTAATAGACATACGTTTCTGAAGTCGAAACCTACTGGGATGACGACTGTTTATGAACACCCGTTATAATTATGGCCCAATCCGTATTACAGCATAATTTTGATTTAGAGTAATGAAATAGTATATTGTATGTTAAGAGCTGAAAGTGCATTCTTGCCGCTTGCACGTGAATATTGCTGGTTGAGGCAAAGCCGAAACCAGCAATCATGCAAAAGTGGCAAGTGCACTTTTAGCTCGAAACATACATACTATTTTTTCGACGACTGAGCATATTATTAATGGAAAATATCATATTTCATTTTATTGCAAATATTAATTGACAATCAAGTTAACATTACTCGTGCAGTCTATTAGACATGTGACGCGATTATTTCGACAAATGACGGGCATTGTCAAGGAAACATTCGGACGTAGCTACCTATTTTGTTCACATGGAAACCCAAAACGCTCGGTGAGCAGCAAAGTGATGAAAACGCACACTCAGCGGTAAATGTCAATTTTCTGTTGTCAAATGACAGTGAGAAAAATCTACTTTCGATGTGAGTCGTCGAAAAATATGTTTCTTACGGTTCTGATCCTGGCAGTTGAAAAAATTGTATATACGCGGCAGGGCAGAACACCATTTTTCCCTCTGTTTATTTGTAGTGCTCGGCATCGCCCTTGAGCTGCAAACTCACATCTTGGTAAAAATTATGCTTTTCTTTTTCTTATAATGTATTATTTTTTCACATTGCCATTGGTGACATTAAAAAAAGTGACTTTTTGATACTTTTCATAACTGCTCAAAATCATATTGATTTCACCTAAAAATGAACTAAATGAATTAATAACAGATTGATCCATTTTCAAGTAAGCTCTATTCTATAATGTACAATGGTTAATTTGTACAGGGTCCGGCAACGAAGCGGGGGTGGAAGATATTTCTAAAACTATGAGAGTTGCATAAATATTGAGTATATAAAAGTTGTAGGTACTAAGGTGGTGCACATTACTAAAATAGTTTTGATTATACAGAGTGTCTCAAAAAAGTGTGGCGGATCAAACTTATTTTTTTTTAAATAGAATGCCGTATATTTAGGTAGCTTAAAAGTTTTGTATTGAAATACTCTTCATTTTCATATCAAGTTGTATGGGTCTAACGTCAACTGTTTTGGAGATATTAACAATTTTATGCAAAAAAATGCTGAACTTCAGGCGACTGCTGTAAGCGACAGAAAACAATTGAATGAAGGAAAACGTTACCAAAAAATTAGGATTTTTGTAAACTATCTTTCAAATGTAAAATGGTGGATCTGGGTATTAATGTTATACAAATTTAATTTCGATTTTTTTTCAAATGGAACGCCCTGTATATTTTTGTATTTCTGAAGAGCTCTTTTAATGAACTTTCTTTTGATATGTTACTTCATACCTCTTAAGTTCTAACTGTTTTTCAGATATGCGAGTTTAAACATAAAAAACAATTTAAACCCCTTAAGATGCTTTATTTCAAGGGATAAAAAACAAACGCCCCTAAAATAATTAATTTATTCCTGCATTTATCGTTTTTTCGTGTTTATAATTTCCTGCATCAACACTGACTGAATTTATATTTTCTAAACCTGATTTTGTGCTTTTATTTTTAGAGAGATCATGCGTTTAAATCACTATTTTAAGGGCGTTTGTTTTTTATCCCTTGAAATAAAGCATCTTAAGGCGTTTAAATTGTTTTTATGTTCAAACACATATCTGAAAAACAGTTGAACTTAGAAGTATGAAGTAACATATCAAAAGAAAGCTCATTAAAAGGGCTCTTCAAAAATACAAAAATATACAGGGCGTTCCATTTGAAAAAAATCGAAATGATTAAATTTGCAAATATTGAGCACCCTATATAAAATTAATACCCAGATCCACCATTTTACACTTGAAAGATAGTTGACAAAAATCCTAATTTTTTGGTAACGTTTTCCTTCATTCAATTGTTTTCTGTCGCTTACAGCAGTCGCCTGAAGTTCAGCATTTTTTTGCATAAAATCGTTAATATCTCCAAAACAGTTGACGTTAGACCCATACAACTTTATATGAAAATGATGAGTATTTCAATACAAAACTTTTAAGCTACCCAAATATAGGGCATTCTATTTAAAGAAAGTAAGTTTGATTCGCCATACTTTTTTGCGACACCCTGTATAATCAAAAATATTTTAGTAATGTGCACCACTTTCGTACCTACAACTTTTATATACACAATATTCATGTAACTCTAATAGTTTTAGAAATATCTTCCACCCCTGCTTCGTTGCCGAACTCTGTACAAATTAACCATTATACATTATAGAATAAAGCTTACTTGAAAATGGATCAATCTGTTATTAATTCATTTAGTTCATTTTTACAGTACAGTAAAAATTGCGCTTCCATACTTGACCAAAATTATTGAAAAAGATATTTTTGTCAACTACACGGAAAAATTGCATGTTCAACACATTGGAAAAGTGATTCGTCCATGCTCACGTAAAACTTTTACATTCGCTGTAAAACTCTCCCTTTTCTTAACTTGTAGAACAATCTAAAGTACGTTTTTTTTTCTATAATAACTGTCAAAGTGTTACAATGTTGGTAGATATGTGATTAAAACGTTAGGAAATTTTTATACCTCGTGTTGGTAGCACTTTTTTAAAATTATGGTTATGTGTCAATTTTGAATGTCAAAGTTTCTTAATTTGAACTCTTGACAAATTTCTTTAATTTTGCAAACGTTCATTATGTTTATTTTCAAATATTGTAAGTTTAATAATTAATAAACTAGCAGTCCAGTGAGACAAATGTCTCATTTAATAAAACAAAAAAGACCGTCCCGGACGGAAGGAAATCACGTGATTTCTCGAAAACCGGAAGTGTCACGTGACTGAAATTCGGTTCCTGACCTGACATGACCATTCCAAACATATAACTTTAATAACTTTGTTCTCTATCTCTTACGGTTTGGCTGCTGAAACAGCGTCCCAGACAGACGGAAATCACGTGATTTCTCGAAAACCGGAAGTGTCACGTGACTGAAATTCGGTTCCTGACCTGACATGACCATTCCAAACATATAACTTTCATAACTTTTTTCTCTATCTCTTACGGTTTGGCTGCTGAAACAGCGTCCCAGACAGACACGTCTTTTAGATAAAGGATTTGCAATATTTTACTATGCTGTTCGTTTTACCCACTATTATGACATATCTATCAAAATGACAATCATTTTTTTAATGGAAGAAAAGAACTGAAAATCTATATACCAACATTATTAAAGCTAGGGACCCTGCAGGAATGCAACTTTTCCCCTAGAGTTGACCTTGAAAATTATTATAGAAAAAAAATGTACTTTACTATTAATTCACTAGCGATTTAAGAACAACTCGCTAGCATATAAACATTATAAACAGTTACTTATGGTTGCTATTATAGAGATAATAATAATAATTTCAGTTTAAAATGACAAAGAAATAATAATTAATCGAGTTATTTAACAATAACAGTAACGGCGTAACTGGAGACTTGAGTTACCGCATTTATATTTTTATGACGCTCAACGGCTTAAACCCGAAAAGAAACACAGATTGCAAGCAGCTGAAAATTATTTCGGTGGCACAAATAATTCTCACTTATAATCTCATAAGAGTATTAATTCTTTCCTGATTTTTTTTTACTGCGTTCCAACAACGTCGTATTAATTAGGACGCCTTCCAGAGGCGAGCATTTCCTTTCCAGAAACTTTCCATTTGAAAATATATTTTTTGGAACTTTTCCTTACTGCCAATCTCTAGCGTGCTTTTAAAACTTTCTTTAGTGCAACAAAAGTTATTACATTTGTCGTACATTTTAAATGCGGCATATGCCGCGGGTTTCAGCTAGTAGTTCATAATTCGCCTAAGTTCAATGTTATCACATCATCATTTACAAAGGCTAAATATTGACAAAGTTAGATAAATCAAATCAAATTACTAATTAAACAAGTGTTTAATTTTATAGGATACAAACGTTTTGCTATCAATAACTACGAAATCAGCTGTTCAGGGGTCAACGCTCTGTTTTAGATTTTTAGAGCACTAAGTACAAATCTGTATAACAGAGTTCATAAGATTCAAGCTACTAAACAAACGAGGCTTGAATCAAACGTGTGCGCACCAAAATTCATTATAATAACGTAAAACAGATAACTGTTTACCAGAGTGAAAATCACTTCCTAAGTGACTGAGTTATTATAAGTTTAACAATTATACATGCACAAGCAAAGTTATATGAACACTTTGTTAGCATATAAACAATAAATTACAATATTGTAAAGCCAAATGTTTAATTGACAATTCAATTCACCGTTCACAAAATGGTAAGCCGCACAGTTTTTCACCAGTGCGAAGTTTCAAATTTAACAAATTAGTTCTTGGGAGGATTGAACACAAAATTCTAAATCAAACTATAGTTGCACGATTGAGTTATTTATGTACCAGGAACCAAATACACACAATATGAACGGCTCGATCAGTCCGTCTTGTCACCAACCACAACTCACACATACCGGGGATTAGATTCGTGATGACGACAACCAGGTCGACTTCATGATCCATAAAGAACGGCAGCAAACCAAAAGTCAAGTCACAATTGATGACGATAAATTTAAATAAAGGGAATAAATATAGGCCGAAGAATGTTATGCAGCCTGATGTAATTGTATGTTTTTTAACTGAAAGGTAGCATCGAAGATTCCGATCAATACAAACGAATTAGAAGCACCAAGCCAGCGTACATCCATCAAACAAGTAGAGATACTCACGCTAAATGTTGAAACCTGTCTAGAGTGCCTGGGACAGTAACTCGGGGGGTATTTCTAAGCTTGACTATCAGATGGCAGCACAAAGTTCTACCAATCAGAGCCAGTTACTGGTCTGCTACCAATCATATGTGATCATAGATAAAATAAAACATATAGAACGCAAACTTCCTATACATTTTTCGTAGCCTGCGTTGATTAACAAAAACTGCGACGACATTTTTTTTCGACCACCGTCACCAAACCGCAAGAGAGCGCAAATGTTTTAAAAATTCATGATCACGGTAACCCAATATTTTAAAAATTTGTCAACATTCTGTCATAGTTTTGCAATTCAATAGCAATTCAAAATGAGACTCTGTAGCGTTCAAAAATGTTATAATACTAGTGCTACAAAAGTACAAAGCACAGATTTCCTAATCCTCAAAAATATCTCATCCGATTTAGAAAATGGTTACGACGAATTGGAAATCCCTCACTGCTCGCAACAGATCCTGTGAAAGTTTATAAATCTCACAGGGTTTGTGGACTACATTTTACAACTTCTGATTATATGGGTCATAACAAACTTTGGACTACGGCTGTACCTAGTTTACAGATACCATGTGGTAACTCTGAGAAATATTTATCTAAATATTAAAATAAATAACAACTTTCTTATTTCCTTTAGAAAATGTGAATACCACCACAGAAACAAATAACCAGGACGATATGGTACCAGGAAATAAGATGTTACCTACCGACCTAAATAATATACTAACGGGTGTTCATAAACAGTCGTCATCCCAGTTGCTTTGAAAAATAAAATGTTATATCTTTGATTGATTCGTGCAACACAATGAAACGTCATTGAGTACTGTCATAGCGCAGTTTTTCTCAATTATAATAGACATACGTTTTTGAAGTCAAAACCTACTGGGATGACGACTGTTTATGAACACCCGTTATATACCGGCCCCCAAACTTCAAGTGTCGACATAAATCTCCTAAGTACGAGTTTTTCCCAAACAGCTGCTTCAAATAAGGTTTACAAATCTTTCAAATTCAAGGAAACACGACAAAAAAGAGCCGCTTTCTATCGTCAACGTTTAAAGATGTTCTCAAAATTTGAAATAAAATTGAAAAGTAAAGGGTTCGGGCAGGATGCTATCAATTTTTGTCTAAGTCAACTGAGAAAAAGAAATGTAAAACCAAGAGGACGCAGGTACACTACCGAAGAAAAAATGAAATTTTCACGAAATGAATACTTGCTATGTTTGTTTTTAGATTTAAAGGGGGCATACGACTCAGTGGACTTGGAAATTTTACTTAATACAATTATAAGGGTGGGAATATGCAAGAAAGCAGCTTATAGTGTTATAGAAATCTTTAGAGGTAGAGAAAGTTATATAAGGAATCATTATAACGTGTTGTATGGACCAAGATTAGTATATAACGGTCTCCCGCAAGGTTCTATACTGAGCCCTATTCTCTTTAATATCTGCACGTCAGGATTACATGAAATATTTGATGATCATGTTAAAATAGTTCAATATGCAGATGATATTTGTATATATGTCAGCCATAAAAGTTATGGACAGTGCTTAGATGACCTACATAAAATACTACGAAAAGTTAAAAACTGGTTATTTGAAATGGGATTAACGATGTCTCCAGAAAAATCAGCTATTATGTGCTTTACAAGGCACAGAATTAAACGTTGATATAGAAGGAGACTTGATTCCCATAGTAAACAGATACAAATATCTGGGAATGATACTTGACCCAAAACTGCTCTGGACACAACATATAGAATATACAAAAAATCGTTGTGAAAAAGGTCTCAATATTTTGAGAAGTGTTTGTGGAAAGGCATGGGGGTCTGCACCAAGTGTAGCTATACTTTTCTACAGGTCATTTGTAAGGTCCATAATCGATTATCATATTTTACGGGTCATCTTCAAATACAAACCTAAAAAAAATAGATAGGGTTCAGTATAAAGCTGTGAGAATATGAATTGGTGCATTTAAATCATCTCCAACTAATGTAATCCTGGCAGAGGCTAACGAAACCCCACTACACCTAAGGCTGTGATATCTGGCCAATAAATATATTACTAAACTGAGAACATACAACTCGTCCTTAACTAAACGCATGGGCTTCTTAAATACAGAAAATTTAATAAATCCGTATTGGCGGAAAAAGAATTCTCCACCATTGACAACTAGTTTCTCGCATACAGAAAAACTTAAAAATGACATAATATCACAAGAAGTATTGGTTGCACAGAACTACCTTCCTATAACCAAAATGTCGTATATTCAATTTTAAACACATTGAAAATAAAAACAGTGATATATACCGACGGCAGTAAAAGTAAAGAAGGAGTAGGCAGCGCTGTTTTCATATCAGAGAAAACCATAATTTTAAAATACCGATTGCCGAAAATGTGCATCATTTACACAGCTGAAACAGTAGCAATAGACAAAAGTCTATGCTGGAGAGCGCATAGCGATGTTCGCGAAGTGACGGTAATATCTGATTCCAAATCTGTACTACAAAGTATCGATAATCAAGATTTAAAATATATTAATAGCTGGATAATATGTAAAATAAAACATTCTTTATATTAACTAACAAGAAAGGGTTGTAATGAACAAGTAGATCTAGCTGTTAAGCAGGTTCGAAGTTCAATCACCTGTACTCAAGTCCCTCTTTCTCAAGATCTATGTAATAATTATAAAACAGATATGTACAAAGAGTGGATGGTTAGTTGGAAAGAAAATTGCCTAAAATCAAATAATCCGTACTACCTAATTCATCGCGAACTCCCGAAGAAAGTCCCACACATATTTAATTTTAATGAAAATAAAAAATACTCTAGTATAATAACCAGAATCAAAATGGTTACTTTCCAGCTCATTTACACAAATTAGGCCTACTAGATTCTCCATTATGTAGTCAGGACGGCGAAGAGACAGATATAAATCATTTGTTTTTTAATTGCAAACTACATACAAATAGTACCAATGACCTTCTTAATAACCTAAGAAACTTAAATACCGACCTTCCTGTTAGTATAGCAACACTTCTGGCAACTTTTGACAAAAAAATTTACGATTTATTGGTTACATTTATTAATGAAAACAACATTAAAATATAACATAAAATAAATAAAAGATTTGATTAATTTTATGAGATAAGTTATATCAATTTTAATATACTCGTGTGGCATATAGATGTTCATCCAATGCCAAAAAAAAAATAAAAAATTAGTAAATATTTGGAAAATGATCAGTGTCAGAAATTAATCAACCAACGAGAGTATAATGCCGAAAATCGAAAATTGGGATATTGCAATTTAGAGTTTATAAAAAATATTAATAAGGTTTATAATATTTCCAAAATTGTATTAAGTAACATAACTTCGGTCGATAATACTAAAAGCTAAATTTTAACAGTAGTTCAACATCATGTTAATTTTTGTTTCACTTGCGAACATAAAAATACAATTGAAGACGAAATTATAGTTATAGTTACTCTAACCATATTTACTTATATTAAGGGGTTAAATTTAATTTTAAGTGGTAAAGATACCAGAACAGGTGTATTTAAGAATAACATTCATACAAAAGCAGCAGAAATGTATAAAAAACGACTGAAAATAAAAAATCGAAAGTAATTATAATAATAATAATAATATGTCTTTATTTTTCCCAACAACAAATATAAACAAATAACAGACGAGAAAAATTAATTAATAATTATCAGTGGGAAAAATCACAAGGTGAAGTTCAGATGCGTAACAAGCTACCATCTGCTCTTCCACTTAAACCTTGCAATAAAGGAAATAAAATACTAT
The DNA here is from genome assembly GCA_940337035.1 of Agriotes lineatus. NCBI lineage: Eukaryota > Metazoa > Arthropoda > Insecta > Coleoptera > Elateridae > Agriotes > Agriotes lineatus. Next base: position 20,101 of record CALNHX010002457.1, read on the forward strand.
AATTACTTGAGTGTAATATTACTAAAAAAAACCATAAGCACTATTAATAATAATAAATTAGAAAGGAGTAGATATATGCTGACTTCCGAAAAGATAGGTAGATGTGCAACTATGATCAGATCTAAATCCAGACTGGCATTCCGGAATTAATCCGTATGCTAGTAAGTGTTCACGTAATAGAGCATTCATTATTTTTTCTAGCACTTTAGAAATAACCGGCAGAATGCTAATTGGTCGAAGATCTTTATAGGTATCGGGTTGATTACATTGAGGCAAGGATACAACCAGTGCTTTCTTCCACGCTTCAGGAAAAACATTCTCCAATATGCAGCTATTTACGATGTGCGTTATATATTTTAATAAAAAAGGAAAACAGAGTGCGATCATTCCAATATTTATACCATCAATTCCGCAAGAACTAGATTTTATTTCACTTAATATTTTGCTTACAGTTTCGATTGAAACCGTCCTAAAATAGAAACTATCTTCGATATTGTTAGCCGTATTAGAATTATAATATTTAATCAAATTTGGATCGCAACTCTGCTTAGGAATACTATTTATAAAATAATTGTGTATTTCATTTACATTACCTAGGCGAGACGGAATTTTAGCAATATCTGAATTAGTGATTTGTAAGTTTTTCAATTCATTCCATATCATTTTAAAATCTGAATTACTAAATTTATGTCTAAAATATGCTTTCTTTTCGCCCTGTAAAGTGGAATTTGTTAAATTGCGAAGTGATTTATAGTAATTCCAATGTGCAGGATTTTTAGATTTTCTAAATCTGGATTTAGCTTTGTTACGCAAGCGCATAAGCAATTTTAAATTATCCTGTAATCCACGGAGACCAAGGTTTAGTTATTTTGAAAGTATTTAACGGAGCATGCACATCAAATAACTGTATCAAGAGATTATTAAATAAATCAACCTTTTCATTGATATTATTTAACAGAAACATCCTGTTAAATGGTAAATGTTCTAAGTCGTGGAGAAAAGCTTCTTGATTAAAATATTTATAAAAACGACAAGTACGAAAAATTGGACCTGATGCAGCCGTGTTCATTTTGAGTTTACAGTAAACAAGATCATGATCAGATATTTCAGTATCACAAACTCCAGACTCAGCTACCAACGACATATCAGTTGTTAAAACCAGGTCTATTGAGGAGCAAGTATTTTCTGTAATTCTGGTAGGTTGAAGAATTAGCTGCTGCAAGTTTAAAGAAGATAACATATTTTTGAGATAAATAGCAGGAGCATCAAATTCTTTTAATATATTAATATTAAAATCGCCTAAGCAAAATACTCTTTCAGAAACTGACATTCTCAAGACAATAGATACTTCTAGCTCGTCGACGAAAGCTTTATAGTCGGTATTTGGTCTTTAGTGACACCCATAATTGTTCAATAATATCAGTAGATTGTACTACCTTATATTTGAGTGAATTATTAACATACAATCCTACACCACCTCCACGAGAACCTCTGTCTTTGCGTACAAATTTAAATCCTTCTATGTCAACAGCAGAACTAGGTACTTCAGGGATCAGCCATGTTTCAGTAACAGCGACAACGTCATACTGAGAACCTAAAATATAATCTCTTAAAGCAAGAAAATCGCTAAGTATAGATCTAACATTAATATGAACCAATAACATCAAACAAAACTAACAATTTAATCAACACCACACAAAAAATTACTAAATTTAAAATAAAATTATAACTTAATTAATACTTATTGTGCAACCAAGTCACGTGAACTTAGATTGCAATACGACTATAGGGTGGCATCCCCTTTCAACTTCTCGAGTTTTTCAATGTCCGTTAAACCATTTACGACAGATATTTTATTATTTATCTTCGCATATATATTTCCGTCAAAGGACCAAGCATTCCGTTTGCCAAATGATTCGGTTGCCTTCATAAGCAGATTAAATCGATCCTTAGTGAGATCTTCTTTTACGACAAATTTCGTACCCTTGAGGCGCCTTTTGTTAGTAAATACTAATCGCCGAAGACTGTACGTGGTGAATTTAACAATTATCGCACGAGCATACTGGAATGATTATCAGAGCTGACCCTTGTGGTAGACCTAATTCTGTGACAAGTGTCGATTTGGAATTGCTGTACATCCAACTTCATAGTATTGTTGCAAATATTTAAAACTTTATCAACAATGTTTTCTTTAGGAGCTTTTGGAACACCGTAAAAACGAAGGCAGCTCCTTCTAGAGTACTGCTCCAATTTATCCAGTTTTTGGGCGAGTTTAGCGTTTTCAGATTGTAGCTTTTCGATTCGGTCTTCGTAATCGTTAATGATTTTATCCATTTTATCATTAAGAGCTTCAACACTACTTTTGATATTATCACTAATGTCTGTTGCAGTCGCCAACTTTTTAACTGCATCTGAATCTTTCAACACTTCTTTGATAATTTCCATAAATTCCTCTTTCTGGGCTTTTGTAAAAACCATTTTAACAAAATCACTTGGACACGTGGAGAAATGAATAACTGTATCACGTTATGCGATTAGTTGTAGATATAAAACGAATGTAATGTAAATAAACTTCAAATTAGCGGGAGCCACTCGCATACACGTCTACACCATGCCAGCCATTCACTATTAAAGTAGTGTTGATGTTTTAAATTTTTTATTAATTTATACAAAAATTTTAAAAAAATCAAAGAAAGATCAAGTACAAATCAAGTAGGCTCTGATTTTGAACCGTCACTAAGGCACCAGATGGCGCTGTATCTCAAAAATGTATAGGGAGTTTGCGTTCTATATGTTTTATTTTATCTATGTATGTGATAAAGTAGTGGCGCCATCTGTTAGTACTATCGGTATTTTGACATCAAAGGAACCGACAGTGAGTGTCTCTACTTTTTTGATTTATATACAGTGGCTATATACAAGACAGGGTGGCCATAGGGATGTCTTCGCCGCTATTGGTCGACGCGAATATCCGCCATTAACAGGCAAAATATTTAGTTACTTTTAAGTTGTTCTCAAAGAGGTTGGTAGAAGCTGTTCATTTGGTTATGGAAGAAAATAAAACCTTTCAAATTTGACAATTGTAAATTGTCAGTGTCAAATAATTCATTAGCGTCGCAAGCGGGTCAAATTTTATCATCTATTGCCCTGAAAAACTAATATTCTGCACAGTATTTAAATGTGACAATTTATAATTATGCTATTGTTGTAATAGCACAAGATGCGTTCGACTTGGAATATATGATAAAGAGATTACATCGGTGCTACGATAAATGGGGCCTTAGCATAAGTTTAGAGGAAACGGAGTATTTAGTAGTCAACTCGAAAGCACAATATGAAGTCTTAATAAATGAAGATGTCGCAGTAAGACAAGTAGAAAAGTTTAAATACCTTGGTGCTACAATACAATCGATGAAAAAGGTTTGGGACAGAAGAGATCAGAACTCGAATAGAACACAGTTCAAATGGACGAAAAAGCGCAAAGGTATCGAGACGAGATAGAGTGACGAACGAGGAAATCAGACGCAGAATGGAGGCACCAGAATCAGTTGTGGACAGAATTGGAGAATGGAGGAGACGACGTGGCTTATGAAGATCTTTAAATGGTCGCCGCCGGTTAAGAAAAAAAGAGGTAGACCACGGAAACCGTGGAATGAGGGTATTCGGAGAGCCATGGAGGAACCTGGAAGAAGACCAAGCACAGAACAGGGAGGTTTGGAGACAGGAAACAGGAAGACGGCATTTAGCTTTATTGTAAACTACCATAACTGAAACCGGTTGTAAACTTCATGTAACACCTTAAAGCACTACGAACGAACGCCAATGAGAAATGTCAATGTCCAAAAATAACACTGCACGTGTAGCTAACATCAACTAGTTAAAATAACTAGCGCCAAAATAATGACCACTCAAAAACGTTCGATTATTTCGAAAGGCACTGTATATCTCTAAGCTCAAATTTGCCTGTTAATGGCGGCCAACAATCGTATGGCCACACTGTCTTGTATATAGTCACTGTAGATTTATATATGCCGACCAAGCCCCTATACGTCGGCCAAAGCTCGATGAAATCGGTTATTCCCAAACTAAAGTGACAACGAAGCAAGTTCTTACAATTGTTTTCATAACAACCAGACAAAGGCTACTCAAAAATAGCCTAGTGTGAAGATTAGTGCTAACTAAAGCGCCTCTATAATACGAGCATGCTTGTCAGCCATATTGAATCACATCACAAAAGCGGCAAATTCAAAAAATTTGTTACTTTTCAGAAAATGAAAATCTGTTAATGTCTATACGTTTAATAGTACTAATTCGAGGCTGAACAACCGGTCATGCTCGAAGATTTTGAAATCTGAAAAACAGAAAAGACCGTAAATAGTTTATTCAAAAATGAATCAATGTTTTAGGCTTACCTTATATCCAAAAAAAGTATTGCTTAGTCTTGAAATAGACTGATTTTTTAATAAAGAATATGAGAGGCAAAGCATAAAAGGCAAAAAGACACAGGAAAACGAACACAGTTGGCAACTCAAACACAAGGTTAGAAGCTAGAACAGCGAGCATAGATAATATAACCCACAACGAGTGAACTGTTTGACGTTGTAGGGTTATGTTTTGGTTGCATCATGGCCACCAACATATAAACGCGAAAATACTGTGATGCAAGGTTTTATGCAACTTGTGCGACATGCGTCTGCTTGTATTATAAAGGGCTCTAGTGCTAACACAGACGACAAGTCCCTATAGGACATTCAGTAAACACAAAAACATTTAAATTTTTTTAAAGTTGGCATATATGTAAAATTGTTGTGCTAGGGATTCTGTATTTTGTTTTGCAAAGGTTTCCATACCTGCATAAAAGTGACTTTGAATTTAAAAATTACAATTAATGAATATCATTAATTCAGTGTCAAAGTACATATTATTCTGGAAATTATTGCCTGAAGTTTTATAAACTGTAATAACAATACCTATTAATAAATTCTATATCAATAGTATCCAACACAGTATTTGCTTAACATCCTTAAAAGTAGTTATGACAGATACTAATTAAATGTCTCACTCTTAACCTATTTGTTTTAGTAACTTTTTGTAAGTACATTCCTAGACAAAAGATGCATTTTGGGAGTACACTCATGAAATTTTAGAAATCAAAGGCCACTTTGTGTTTTTATGTTTAGCGAACAGACTATAGGTAGCATAAACTAGGTTTCAAAACATATGACAAAATACGAGAATATACTCTTCGTTTCAAATCAAAACCAATACATGAATATACCTAGTTTAAACCAGGTTTAAGCAGCGGTTCAAACCAATTGCGTTGTTAAACTGCAGCTTTAATATCGTTTTTCGACAACTGACATCGAAAGTAGATTTTTCTCACTGTCATTTGACAACAGAAAGTTGACATTTGCCGCTCGCCGAGCATTTTGGGTTTCCGCGTGAACAAAATAGGTAGCCACGTCCAAATGTTTCCTTGAGAATGCCCGTCATTTGTCGAAATAATCGCATCACATGTCTAATAGACTGCGCGAGTAATGTTAACTTGATTGTCAATTAATATTTGCAATAAAATGAAATATAATATTTTCCATTAATAATATGCTCAGTCGTCGAAAAAATAGTATGTATATTTCGAGCTAAAAGTGCGCTTGCCGCTTTTGCATGATTGCTGGTTTCGGCTTTGCCTCAACCAACAATATTCATGCGCAAGCAGCAAGAATGCACTTTCAGCTCTTAACATACAATATACTACCATGTAAACATAAACGTTGCTATTGCCGCACCCATTACTGAAATTTTAGGCGTTTTAAAGTAGCTTGTAGGGAGCAGAAGAGAATGATATTGCTTACTTAATTAAGATTTAAAACCGTTTAAACGATTTTAACAGTTAAAAAAATCAAAACGAACTATACTAAGTCTTTAAACACTGGTAACAATCGACCTAGTTATGGTTTTATTTCATATATAAATGCATTAAATACCTGATCTGGAGTCATCGATATCAATAACACTGTATCTATCTAGAAATAAACATTACTTTTTCACTTGCAACTTATTTCGAAATAGAACTCACATCTGTTCACACGAAGACATGAAACATCCAACAGGGTGCAATATCGTTCATAGTCTAAAAGTATATTAAATAATTAAACCAAGTAGGCAGAGACAATGGGATATTTACTTCGAAGAGGGTAATAAAAAGGAATGCACTCGCAATAATCAAACATTAGTTTCGCTATGCACTCGCTAATACACGTTCTGTAACTGTATATTGGGGTCCATTCGAGATTACCCTGTAATTTTTGATCATTAAGTCACATCTCTACCAAAAAGTATTAAACTGACCTCGTGTTCAAGCAAGCAGTCCCTCTTTGCAGGTTCTAGGTTTCTGATACTGCTGGAACTAACAAATAGTCTTGGAGTCACGGAGATTGAGAGCTCTTCAGCGGTTCTTATGGTGTTGGCCATTAAGTCCATATCGGGATAATCATTTCCATCTTGCACTAGTATCTAAGAAAATGTTCAGTAATGTGAGATTAAATTTAGGTAGGATATACTTGCATTGAGACCAAATACTGGCGTGATTGGCGATACGTACTGGGCCTCCTCAATATCCAAAAGTAATCGTAAACCGTTTGATGGGCCTCCTCCATCTACATACTGATACTGTGAACGCTCAAGTTGACTGAAGTGGTAATCAAGTAATTTAAATCGTGTAGTGAACTAATCATTTGTGGTAAGAAATAAATACTTTCATGGTGATGCAAAAAAAATTCAGTACTCAGAAGTGGAAGGAAAAAATAGAGCTTGTGATTATTAAAACAATGTTCAATGAAATACCGAGAAATTATTCTTCAGCGATTCGAACAGCATCAAAAAGAAGGAACCAAATACATTCAAAGCAAAAGCAGGTTCTTGTAACCAAAGATAAAATTATAAAACGACTAAAAAACAAGTGCTTGAATAATAATAGTTAGAAATATCATCAAAACAGGTAATTGGGCAAACACTGCTAAACATGTTCTTTCTTTGAGATTCTATGAGTTTGTTGACTTACAAAATGTTTTACAGAATGAATTACCAAGAATGCACTCCCTTAAAATTTTAATAGGCAAGTTAACTTACACATACCAATGGTATACCCTAAAGCAGAGCAAAATGGGTTGCCTAATCAATAGCAACTAAAAGCGGCATTCATCTCACGCTTTTTTGGATGTCGACAAGGAAAACTTCTCCTAACCCCTTTCTCTGGTATTTTAAAATCTTCTCTGTATGCTTTTCTCTTTTGTTTACTTTCCGATTTGCTTACATAATATATATTGCACACATCTCTCTTAACTCTTAATTTTCAGTAGAAAACATTACCAATACCATTTTAACTCATCCTAATAGGTGCGACCGGTGTGAAGATGGCAGCCAGAAGGTAGCAGCCAAAAGTGACGAACACTGCCGAAGAGCTCATAGATATACAAAAAATTATAGAGAATGAAACTAATACCACATTCAACTCACTTAAGGAATTTGCGAACCGAATAAAGCTTTTTAGGTGCTACACATGGGAAATGCCGGCGCATAAAAAGATACTTCACATATCGGGCAAAATAAATAATAATTTTTCAGCTCGAATGCTACACATAGACCCCGAAAGAACCTTTGCTAAAAACCTGCCCTCTATATACCGAACAAATGGGCTCAAACCGAATTTAATTGCCGTACTCCACATAGCGGGTAAACTACCCCCGCCTAAATAAAATTAGAATTTTGCTGCTCGAATACTACACATAGAACTCGAACGAAACTTTGCTAAAAACATACCCTATATATACCGAATAAAAGGGCCCAAACAGATTTTAGTTGCCGTACTCCACATAGCGGGTAAACCACCCCCACCTAAATAAAATTAGAATTTTGCAGCTCGGATACTACACATAGAACTCGAACGAAACTTTGCTAAAAACATACCCTATATATACTGAATAAAAGAGACCAAACAGATTTTAGTTGTCGTACTCCACATAGCGGGTAAACCACCCCCACCTAAATAAAATTAGAATTTTGCAGCTCGGATACTACACATAGAACTCGAACGAAACTTTGCAAAAAACATACCCTATATATACCGAATAAAAGGGCCCAAACAGATTTTAGTTGCCGTACTCCACATAGCGGGTAAACCACCCCCGCCTAAATAAAATTAGAATTTTGCAGCTCGGATACTACACATAGAACTCGAACGAAACTTTGCTAAAAACATACCCTATATATACCGAATAAAAGGGCCCAAACAGATTTTAGTTGCCGTACTCCACATAGCGGGTAAACCACCCCCGCCTAAATAAAATTAGAATTTTGCAGCACGGATACTACACATAGAACTCGAACGAAACTTTGCTAAAAACATACCCTATATATACCGAATAAAAGAGACCAAACAGATTTTAGTTGTCGTACTCCACATAGCGGGTAAACCACCCCCACCTAAATAAAATTAGAATTTTGCAGCTCGGATACTACACATAGAACTCGAACGAAACTTTGCAAAAAACATACCCTATATATACCGAATAAAAGGGCCCAAACAGATTTTAGTTGCCGTACTCCACATAGCGGGTAAACCACCCCCGCCTAAATAAAATTAGAATTTTGCAGCTCGGATACTACACATAGAACTCGAACGAAACTTTGCTAAAAACATACCCTATATATACCGAATAAAAGAGACCAAACAGATTTTAGTTGCCGTACTCCACATAGCGGGTAAACCACCCCCGCCTAAATAAAATTAGAATTTTGCAGTTCGGATACTACACATAGAACTCGAACGAAACTTTGCTAAAAACATACCCTATATATACCGAATAAAAGGGCCCAAACAGATTTTAGTTGCCGTACTCCACATAGCGGGTAAACCACCCCCGCCTAAATAAAATTAGAATTTTGCAGCTCGGATACTACACATAGAACTCGAACGAAACTTTGCTAAAAACATACCCTATATATACCGAATAAAAGGGCCCAAACAGATTTTAGTTGCCGTACTCCACATAGCGGGTAAACCACCCCCGCCTAAATAAAATTAGAATTTTGCAGCTCGGATACTACACATAGAACTCGAACGAAACTTTGCTAAAAACATACCCTATATATACCGAATAAAAGGGCCCAAACAGATTTTAGTTGCCGTACTCCACATAGCGGGTAAACCACCCCCGCCTAAATAAAATTAGAATTTTGCAGCTCGGATACTACACATAGAACTCGAACGAAACTTTGCTAAAAACATACCCTATATATACCGAATAAAAGAGACCAAACAGATTTTAGTTGTCGTACTCCACATAGCGGGTAAACCACCCCCACCTAAATAAAATTAGAATTTTGCAGCTCGGATACTACACATAGAACTCGAACGAAACTTTGCAAAAAACATACCCTATATATACCGAATAAAAGGGCCCAAACAGATTTTAGTTGCCGTACTCCACATAGCGGGTAAACCACCCCCGCCTAAATAAAATTAGAATTTTGCAGCTCGGATACTACACATAGAACTCGAACAAAACTTTGCTAAAAACATACCCTATATATACCGAATAAAAGGGCCCAAACAGATTTTAGTTGCCGTACTCCACATAGCGGGTAAACCACCCCCGCCTAAATAAAATTAGAATTTTGCAGCTCGGATACTACACATAGAACTCGAACGAAACTTTGCTAAAAACATACCCTATATATACCGAATAAAAGAGACCAAACAGATTTTAGTTGTCGTACTCCACATAGCGGGTAAACCACCCCCACCTAAATAAAATTAGAATTTTGCAGCTCGGATACTACACATAGAACTCGAACGAAACTTTGCAAAAAACATACCCTATATATACCGAATAAAAGGGCCCAAACAGATTTTAGTTGCCGTACTCCACATAGCGGGTAAACCACCCCCGCCTAAATAAAATTAGAATTTTGCAGCTCGGATACTACACATAGAACTCGAACGAAACTTTGCTAAAAACATACCCTATATATACCGAATAAAAGGGCCCAAACAGATTTTAGTTGCCGTACTCCACATAGCGGGTAAACCACCCCCACCTAAATAAAATTAGAATTTTGCAGCTCGGATACTACACATAGAACTCGAACGAAACTTTGCTAAAAACATACCCTATATATACCGAATAAAAGAGACCAAACAGATTTTAGTTGTCGTACTCCACATAGCGGGTAAACCACCCCCACCTAAATAAAATTAGAATTTTGCAGCTCGGATACTACACATAGAACTCGAACGAAACTTTGCAAAAAACATACCCTATATATACCGAATAAAAGGGCCCAAACAGATTTTAGTTGCCGTACTCCACATAGCGGGTAAACCACCCCCGCCTAAATAAAATTAGAATTTTGAAGCTCGGATACTACACATAGAACTCGAACGAAACTTTGCTAAAAACATACCCTATATATACCGAATAAAAGGGCCCAAACAGATTTTAGTTGCCGTACTCCACATAGCGGGTAAACCACCCCCGCCTAAATAAAATTAGAATTTTGCAGCTCGGATACTACACATAGAACTCGAACGAAACTTTGCTAAAAACATACCCTATATATACCGAATAAAAGAGACCAAACAGATTTTAGTTGTCGTACTCCACATAGCGGGTAAACCACCCCCACCTAAATAAAATTAGAATTTTGCAGCTCGGATACTACACATAGAACTCGAACGAAACTTTGCAAAAAACATACCCTATATATACCGAATAAAAGGGCCCAAACAGATTTTAGTTGCCGTACTCCACATAGCGGGTAAACCACCCCCGCCTAAATAAAATTAGAATTTTGCAGCTCGGATACTACACATAGAACTCGAACGAAACTTTGCTAAAACATACCCTATATATACCGAATAAAAGGGCCCAAACAGATTTTAGTTGCCGTACTCCACATAGCGGGTAAACCACCCCCGCCTAAATAAAATTAGAATTTTGCAGCTCGGATACTACACATAGAACTCGAACGAAACTTTGCTAAAAACATACCCTATATATACTGAATAAAAGAGACCAAACAGATTTTAGTTGTCGTACTCCACATAGCGGGTAAACCACCCCCACCTAAATAAAATTAGAATTTTGCAGCTCGGATACTACACATAGAACTCGAACGAAACTTTGCAAAAAACATACCCTATATATACCGAATAAAAGGGCCCAAACAGATTTTAGTTGCCGTACTCCACATAGCGGGTAAACCACCCCCGCCTAAATAAAATTAGAATTTTGCAGCTCGGATACTACACATAGAACTCGAACGAAACTTTGCTAAAAACATACCCTATATATACCGAATAAAAGGGCCCAAACAGATTTTAGTTGCCGTACTCCACATAGCGGGTAAACCACCCCCGCCTAAATAAAATTAGAATTTTGCAGCTCGGATACTACACATAGAACTCGAACGAAACTTTGCTAAAAACATACCCTATATATACCGAATAAAAGAGACCAAACAGATTTTAGTTGTCGTACTCCACATAGCGGGTAAACCACCCCCACCTAAATAAAATTAGAATTTTGCAGCTCGGATACTACACATAGAACTCGAACGAAACTTTGCAAAAAACATACCCTATATATACCGAATAAAAGGGCCCAAACAGATTTTAGTTGCCGTACTCCACATAGCGGGTAAACCACCCCCGCCTAAATAAAATTAGAATTTTGCAGCTCGGATACTACACATAGAACTCGAACGAAACTTTGCTAAAAACATACCCTATATATACCGAATAAAAGAGACCAAACAGATTTTAGTTGCCGTACTCCACATAGCGGGTAAACCACCCCCCCCTAAATAAAATTAGAATTTTGCAGCTCGGATACTACACATAGAACTCGAACGAAACTTTGCAAAAAACATACCCTATATATACCGAATAAAAGGGCCCAAACAGATTTTAGTTGCCGTACTCCACATAGCGGGTAAACCACCCCCGCCTAAATAAAATTAGAATTTTGCAGCTCGGATACTACACATAGAACTCGAACGAAACTTTGCTAAAAACATACCCTATATATACCGAATAAAAGAGACCAAACAGATTTTAGTTGCCGTACTCCACATAGCGGGTAAACCACCCCCGCCTAAATAAAATTAGAATTTTGCAGCTCGGATACTACACATAGAACTCGAACGAAACTTTGCTAAAAACATACCCTATATATACCGAATAAAAGGGCCCAAACAGATTTTAGTTGCCGTACTCCACATAGCGGGTAAACCACCCCCGCCTAAATAAAATTAGAATTTTGCAGCTCGGATACTACACATAGAACTCGAACGAAACTTTGCTAAAAACATACCCTATATATACCGAATAAAAGGGCCCAAACAGATTTTAGTTGCCGTACTCCACATAGCGGGTAAACCACCCCCGCCTAAATAAAATTAGAATTTTGCAGCTCGGATACTACACATAGAACTCGAACGAAACTTTGCTAAAAACATACCCTATATATACCGAATAAAAGGGCCCAAACAGATTTTAGTTGCCGTACTCCACATAGCGGGTAAACCACCCCCGCCTAAATAAAATTAGAATTTTGCAGCTCAGATACTACACATAGAACTCGAACGAAACTTTGCTAAAAACATACCCTATATATACCGAATAAAAGAGACCAAACAGATTTTAGTTGTCGTACTCCACATAGCGGGTAAACCACCCCCACCTAAATAAAATTAGAATTTTGCAGCTCGGATACTACACATAGAACTCGAACGAAATTTTGCAAAAAACATACCCTATATATACCGAATAAAAGGGCCCAAACAGATTTTAGTTGCCGTACTCCACATAGCGGGTAAACCACCCCCGCCTAAATAAAATTAGAATTTTGCAGCTCGGATACTACACATAGAACTCGAACGAAACTTTGCTAAAAACATACCCTATATATACCGAATAAAAGAGACCAAACAGATTTTAGTTGTCGTACTCCACATAGCAGGTAAACCACCCCCACCTAAATAAAATTAGAATTTTGCAGCTCGGATACTACACATAGAACTCGAACGAAACTTTGCAAAAAACATACCCTATATATACCGAATAAAAGGGCCCAAACAGATTTTAGTTGCCGTACTCCACATAGCGGGTAAACCACCCCCGCCTAAATAAAATTAGAATTTTGCAGCTCGGATACTACACATAGAACTCGAACGAAACTTTGCTAAAAACATACCCTATATATACCGAATAAAAGGGCCCAAACAGATTTTAGTTGCCGTACTCCACATAGCGGGTAAACCACCCCCGCCTAAATAAAATTAGAATTTTGCAGCTCGGATACTACACATAGAACTCGAACGAAACTTTGCTAAAAACATACCCTATATATACCGAATAAAAGAGACCAAACAGATTTTAGTTGTCGTACTCCACATAGCGGGTAAACCACCCCCACCTAAATAAAATTAGAATTTTGCAGCTCGGATACTACACATAGAACTCGAACGAAACTTTGCAAAAAACATACCCTATATATACCGAATAAAAGGGCCCAAACAGATTTTAGTTGCCGTACTCCACATAGCGGGTAAACCACCCCCGCCTAAATAAAATTAGAATTTTGCAGCTCGGATACTACACATAGAACTCGAACGAAACTTTGCTAAAAACATAACCTATATATACCGAATAAAAGGGCCCAAACAGATTTTAGTTGCCGTACTCCACATAGCGGTTAAACCACCCCCACCTAAATAAAATAAGAATTTTGCAGCTCGGATACTACACATAGAACTCGAACGAAACTTTGCTAAAAACATACCCTATATATACCGAATAAAAGGGCCCAAACAGATTTTAGTTGCCGTACTCCGCATAGCGGGTAAACCACCCCCGCCTATATAAAATTAGAATTTTGCAGCTCGGATACTGCACATAGAACTCGAACGAAACTTTGTTAAAAACATACCCTATATATACCGAATAAAAATTTTCGTTGCCGTGGGCGAAATAAATGGAATAATTATATGATTTATTTAGTAATAGTATAGAAGCTGTCCAAGTTTTAATTAGTTTTTGACAGTTATGGTAAAATAAAAATGCACAACTAGCCGACGTCATTGAATTTTGTCTTATATATGTCTCTTTCTTTTTTAAGTTGGTAGTTTATTATTTCTTTAGTCCATCTTATGTTTGTTATAATTAACTATGTGCCCATTAGTATCTATCGGGAAAACCACATATACTTAAATACATTTTGTTATTCTACAATTGAATATGATATATGCAAAGCGGACGAGCTTAATGCAGTTGCAGAATTAATCTTAAGTCAATTATGAAAATATTCAAACGGCCAGTCTTATAAAGACCACCAATTTGAGTTTAACTATAAGTCGTTGTTAAACAATGGCGCATCAAAATTTTTTTACTTATGAATAAAATGTCATAAGCATTAACTTTTTGATGCGCTTTTGTTTACTTTAACAACAAATTAAAGTTAACCTCAGGTTAGTGGTCTTATAAGCCCAGCCGTAAGAATCTCTAATATCCACCGGTTAACATTCAAACAGTATATAATCTAAATACGACTGGAATATTTTTGATGTAATTAGCACTAAGCGTGCAGGGCCGCGCCAAGCCAGTGTGCAATGTGTGCACCGCACACGGGCGGCTAAATTTAGGGGCGGCCAAAAAGGTTTATAATTATATACAAATTACAAAAAAAAATAAAAAATGTACATTTTTTTTACTTTACAAATTTTTGAAGTTCAAAAATATGTACCTATATAGGTATAAAAAATGTTTATTGTGTAAATGAACACCTGATAATATGGTAAATTCTCGAAGTTAGTTTTTATTCCGTGGCGGCTAATTGTTAAACGAAGCCAACTTGAAGGAACGCTTTCCATGCATCTTTATGCAATGATTACAAAAAAGCCGGATATTTATCAGAAGCAACCAAACGTGACTTTTCAGAAAACTGGCGGCTGGCGGCTTTTATTGACTGTGAAACGTATCGTATTTATGAAGTAGGTATTTATATTATTTTTGATCGGGGTGTCGGCGATCTCTTTTGTCGGTAAGTACCTAATTGTTTTAAAGCTGATTTTAAGAAATATAATATTATATGATGCTTACATTAATGCTGTGGTAATATGGGTGCAATGATAATTATTTGGTCATTTAATTTTTGAATTGGCTGCAGAGAAGATCGAGTAGAGAAAATTAATTTTGTTAGTGATTGTGTTTTGAAGAAAGTTGAAGAAATGTTATAAATATGGTAAGTACCTACATACATATCAATCATATATCAATCAATACAGAGATAGTTACCTACATATTCTTAAATTGTATTAAGTAATAAAATTGTTATAATTTTTCTAGAACAGAAAAACGAAAAGGCTGTCGGGTTTTCAGTATCGAAAACAAAGTCTACAAAAAAAGAAGAAAAGAAAAAACTGGCCAATACTTTAGAAAAATATTTGAAGCCAGAAAATGTGTCAGCGGAAGCATTAGAATCAAGCTCTAGTTCTCTTTCCGGGCCACTTAATGAGCCGTGCGTCCAAGAAGTTGAAATGGAAATTATGAGGGAAGATTCCGAATCTGGGGAAGAGAAGGTGACTTCATCTGACTCGGAGTCTCCAAAATCAGAGAGAAGAGAAGCTGGTGACGCTGAAGAAGCCAGCACGTCATCCTCAACAAGGCTTTCTGAACTAAAGAAATTTGGCTGCTCATCAGATTCACAGCAGTCGCAGCAGGACACAGCAACCTCAGATGATCCTGGAGAGTGGCCTGAGATAATATCAACAACATTAACAAAAATTTTAGTAGAAAGAGGGCCTGTTCAGGTAACGCAATTTAATTTCCCAACTAATGAAAATGGTCGAAGGTTTTCGAAAAAATATTTCTACCGTTCTCTTCCAAATGGAGAAGAAATTAATAGACCGTGGTTAGTTTATTCAATAAAAAATAATGCAGTTTATTGCTTTTGTTGTACAATATTTGGCAAAATTAAAAACAATTTTTCGCAAAAGGAAGGTCTTTCTGACTGGCAGCATTTGCCACTATTGATTTCAAGGCACGAAAAAAGTGATACAATGCAAATGTTAAAAATCAGTTAGAACTTATAAAATTGTTATCAAAAGAACAAACTGTAAACCAGACGCAACTACGTTTGTTGAATGCAGAAGCAAAGCACTGGCATGCTGTGATTGAGAGAATAATTTTAATAATACAATATTTGTCACGACAGTGTCTTGCTTTACGCGGGCAATCTAATAAATTATTTGAAAGCAATAACGGTAATTTTTTAAAAGCTGTTGAGATGATCTCAAAATTTGATTCTGTTATGTCAGAACATGTGCTTCGGACTTAAAAGTCACAAAAAGATGAAACACGAATGGTAAATTATTTAGGGGACAAAATTCAGAATGAAATAATAGATGCCATTGGTAACAAAATTAGAAATAATATTTTGGATTTAATTAGAAAATGTAAACACTATTCTATCATTCTTGACTGTACACCGGATATTAGTCATATCGAACAAATGACTATAATTTTTAGATTTACAATGTTGAATGAGTCCTCAAAAAAAATTGAAATACGCGAGCATTTTATAAAATTTTGTTCTATTAATGATTCAACTGGAGTGGGTTTAAGTGAATTTTTAATGAATTTACTTTCAAAGTTGAATTTAAATATTTACGACATGCGTGGCCAAGGGTACGATAATGGGGCAAATATGCGCGGCAAACATAATGGTTTGCAAAAAAAATTTTAGAAATAAATCCGCGAGCATTTTTTGTGCCGTGCACAGCCCATACATTAAATTTAGTAGTGAACGATGCTGCTAAAGTTTCTTTTGAGACTTCTGGTTAATTTGATATAGTTCAAGAATTATTTGTTTTTTTTCTGCGTCGGTAAAAAGATGGTCAATTCTGAAAAAACACACAACAAATTTAAATTTAAAACCACTTAGTGATACACGGTGGTCTAGTAGAATAGACGCTGTGAAGCCCTTGCGTTACCAAATTGGGTAAATATATGATGCATTGGTAGAAGTAATTGAAAATCGTTTATCCGTACAAAACCACAGTGTTTCACATCAAGCCAAATCTTTGGCATTAAAAATTCAGAGTTATAAATTTTTGTGCTCAACAATTATTTGGTACAATATTTTAATCAAAATTAATGTTTTGAGCACGATGATGCCAAATCCTACTATAAATATAAAAACTTGCTTAGAGCATTTTAAAAATTTGTTAGATTTTTTCTTAGCTCTTCGATCAGATGAAGAATTCAATAATGTTCTTACTGACTCTAATACACTTGCGGATGAACTCGGTATTGAACCTAATTTCCCTGCTGTTCAGTCTGTTAGACAACGAAGAAAACCCAGACAATTTGATTATGAACACAGTGATGAACCAATTATTGATCCAAAAAATTATTATAAAGTTAACGTTTATTTTAATATATTAGATCAAACTATCGTCTTTAAGAGACATATTTGAGGGAATAACAAGATATGATACTATGTTTGGATTTCTCTATAATATGTTTGATTTAACGGAAAACGAGCTATTACAATGTTGTAAAGATTTACATCTTCATCTAACTGATGATTCTAGAAAGGAATGAGATGTATATGGAATAGAATTATTTGAAGAGATAAAATCTTTAAAATTACATCTTAAACCTACTTCAGCTGAAAAGCATCAGTTAGAGCCCCAGTCCATTCTTGAATATATTTTTAATCAACTCATAGCATCATTTCCAAATATGTCAATAGCTCTTAGAATATTACTCACGTTACCAGTTTCAGTTGCGTCTGGTGAGAGATCTTTCTCCAAACTAAAGTCTACCATATCTACTCAGAAAGATATTAAAAATAAATACTTTAATAAGGCCTTCCTTGAGTTGATGCTGAACAAATATTTGCCATATTTTCCACTATGGAGCGGGGTTATGCTGCAGTTTGGCAGGTATAATCTTAACAGATTAAGCAATGTTCCGGTTAAAAACTACTTCGGGTATTTGAAATCTAACTTATTAAATGGACAGAAAAATTTAAAATGTTCCAGATTTATTCGCATAGTACGGGATCATATTTTATCACTATGTCGCGAATTAAGTTTTAAAATACAGAAAACAGGATTGACAAGACCAACAAGCGTTATATTTGATAATAATGAAAAAACATCTGAAGAAACTTGGAAAAAGAAACCCAAAAAAACTCTTACACACTTTTCGGGAAGATTTCTGAGACAGGAACATAATGCGTTAAAGCCTATTTTACCTGCAAATGAAGACTCTAACCGCAGTGAAATTCTACTGCTTGAAGATTTCACACAATGTACATACTGTGGTTTCGGCACTTTTGATAAAAAGACATCTTGGGTTCAATGCGACTCTTGTGACGGGTGGGTGCACCAAAATTGTGCCCTGTTTGAAAACAAGGAAATTATAGACATCAATTTTACTTGTAAGTTATGTCAGAGCAGTGTAGTACATTCTCATTTACCACCAAATGGAAACGTTTTATCTGAAAAATGCAGTAAGTTTTTGAAATCCATCACTCTTAATGAGCAACAAAAATCAGACATGGAAATTAACACAAGATCGCAAAGAACATCTTCCAAGTGGCTGGAAGAGCGTCGTAAGAGACTTACTTCGTCCAATTTCGGCAGCGTATGTAAAGCTCGAACTACTTCCTCTCTCGAAAATCTTGCAAAATGTTTTCTTAGTAAAAAAAACATTGCACAATAAGGCCATCATGTTCGGTATTGAAAATGAACAGTCGGCCCTATCCTGTTACGAAAACCAGAAGAAAAATAAAGTTAGTGCAGCTGGACTACATATGCACAAAACTTATCCTTTTTTGGCAGCGTCGCCGGATGGCTTAGTAGATAACGACGGACTGGTGGAGATAAAGTGTCCATTTTCAATACGAAATTTCAATCCTCTAGAAGTCTAGAAGTACCTCCAAACCATATATATAATACACATATATTGCTGGTAGGGCCTGGAAACTTCAGAAAACATTACGGCGCCGACATAGTCTCACTTATAGTATAACGCGTCTCGTGCGCATGCGTGAGAATTCGAACTCCGCCTTTAGAAGCGAATTTTAAACTTGACCACTTCCCCATTGGGCGGACGACGCCGCCGCGCTTGCGCACAGCTCACCGTATACATGAAGGAGTTGGTTGTGTGTCTCACTTCATCGGCCAGTTTCCCACTCATAGCCGCTAGCAATATAGTAAGTATTAGATATATGCTCCAAACTACTTAGATACGGCCGGTAAATTGAAAAGTACGCATAATTCTTATTATCAAATCCAAGGTCTTCTTGAAATTACAGATAGGCATTGATGCGATTTTGTCATTTTTACTCAGAAAGGGATAAGTATAGAAAGAATTTATAGAGACAAACATTTTTGGGACACAATATTTTTAAAATTACAAGAATTTTATTATTTTTATTTATTACCACATATAATATGCCCTGGAATTTCTTTAACAGATGACGAGCGACGATGGACAGTTATTAAAGATTTACATTTTTTGGAGAATGGACTTGTAGATGATATAGATTATTACAAAATCTTAAAAAATGGACGAGGATATATTGTAGCTACATATGAAAATACTAACTGCTTGTACAAGCTACACATACAAGATTATTGTACATTGAATGGCAATAATTGGTTAAATAATTATTTAATAGATTTGGTCCTGGAATTAATTAATAAAGATGAAATATTTCAGGTATAGCGACAAACTACTCAACGACGATATTTACAGAAAATGAATATAGTGACTATTTTTTATCGATAACTCAAATTCACAAAAATTTATTAGTAATGCCAGTGTTGATGTATGGTAACCATTGGTGTTTGGCAATAGCTGATCTTACAAAAAAAACTTTCAACTTTTTTTATCCTTACGGTAGCACACTGTCAAAGACTGAAAAACAGTTGAAGATTTTCTTAAATTTCATAAAGTATTATAATTCACATTATAATGAAAATATAACACAACGATATGAATATTGGACACCTGTCGTACAAAAACATATAACTCAAAAAGACGCCCATAATTGCGGCTTATTTACTCTGTATTTCTTCCACAATATCGTCATGGAAAATCCGCTTACTATATCTGAAAACATAAACGTTTGGAGAAAATATTTAAAGGGATTTCTTTTACAAAAGGCATCTACTATGAGCAATAAGTGTTTGTTTTGTGGAGAAGGTGTTACAAAAGAAGCTTTCGAGAAATGCAGTAAGTGTTTTCGAATTATACATTTAAAGTGTTTATTATCGGTCAACGAAAATAGTTTAACAAATAATATGTGCCATCTATGTCGTGAATATTAATAACACCAGTGTTTCGTACAATACGTTAAAAGTTATATTATGGCCAATCTCAAAATACTTGTAGGCCCTTCTAAACCAATATACGTAATACTCACAATACTAATTATTATTATAGGAAAAGGCAAGTCTAGTCGTAGCAAATTAGTATTTAAATAAACTCTAAAATTAGTATACTCTCAATATTATATTGAATTATTCCGATAGTTAATATAATTACTACCAGTACACAATAATAACATTTATTATATTAAGGTATATTATCTTCAGAATACCTCTAATGTTAGTAAACTTCTCATTTAAGTAGTTATTTCCTGCTGCAAACTTTCTCTAGTCTCCCAGATGTAGTATTATAATTACTAATTTATTAAACTGGGAACGCCTTTTCTGATTTGCAAAGTGCGACACCTAAAATCTGTTTGGGCCCTTTTATTCGGTATATATAGGTTATGTTTTTAGCAAAGTTTCGTTCGAGTTCTATGTGTAGTATTCGAGCTGCAAAATTCTAATTTTATTTAGGCGGGGGTGGTTTACCCGCTATGTGGAGTACGGCAACTAAAATCTGGTTGGGCCCTTTTATTCGGTATATATAGGGTATGTTGTTAGCAAAGTTTCGTTCGAGTTCTATGTGTAGTATCCGAGCTGCAAAATTCTAATTTTATTTAGGCGGGGGTGGTTTACCCGCCATGTGGAGTACGGCAACTAAAATCTGTTTGGGCCCTTTTATTCGGTATATATAGGGTATGTTTTTAGTAAAGTTTCGTTCGAGTTCTATGTGCAGTATCCGAGCTGCAAAATTCTAATTTTATTTAGGTGGGGGTGGTTTACCCGCTATGTGGAGTACGGCAACTAAAATCTGTTTGGGCCCTTTTATTCGGTATATATAGGGTATGTTGTTAGCAAAGTTTCGTTCGAGTTCTAGGTGTAGTATTCGAGCTGCAAAATTCTAATTTTATTTAGGCGGGGGTGGTTTACCCGCTATGTGGAGTACGGCAACTAAAATCTGGTTGGGCCCTTTTATTCGGTATATATAGGGTATGTTGTTAGCAAAGTTTCGTTCGAGTTCTAGGTGTAGTATTCGAGCTGCAAAATTCTAATTTTATTTAGGCGGGGGTGGTTTACCCGCTATGTGGAGTACGGCAACTAAAATCTGTTTGGGCCCTTTTATTCGGTATATATAGGGTATGTTGTTAGCAAAGTTTCGTTCGAGTTCTATGTGTAGTATCCGAGCTGCAAAATTCTAATTTTATTTAGGCGGGGGTGGTTTACCCGCCATGTGGAGTACGGCAACTAAAATATGTTTGGGCCCTTTTATTTGGTATATATAGGGTATGTTTTTAGTAAAGTTTCGTTCGAGTTCTATGTGTAGCATTCGAGCTGCAAAATTCTAATTTTATTTAGGCGGGGGTGGTTTACCCGCTTTGTGGAGTACGGCAACTAAAATCTGGTTGGGCCCTTTTATTCGGTATATATAGGGTATGTTGTTAGCAAAGTTTCGTTCGAGTTCTATGTGTAGTATCCGAGCTGCAAAATTCTAATTTTATTTAGGCGGGGGCGGTTTACCCGCTATGTGGAGTACGGCAACTAAAATCTGTTTGGGCCCTTCTATTCGGTATATATAGGGTATGTTGTTAGCAAAGTTTCGTTCGAGTTCTATGTGTAGTATCCGAGCTGCAAAATTCTAATTTTATTTAGGCGGGGGTGGTTTACCCGCCATGTGGAGTACGGCAACTAAAATCTGTTTGGGCCCTTTTATTCGGTATATATAGGGTATGTTTTTAGTAAAGTTTCGTTCGAGTTCTATGTGCAGTATCCGAGCTGCAAAATTCTAATTTTATTTAGGTGGGGGTGGTTTACCCGCTATGTGGAGTACGGCAACTAAAATCTGTTTGGGCCCTTTTATTCGGTATATACAGGGTATGTTTTTAGCAAAGTTTCGTTCGAGTTCTATGTGTAGTATCCGAGCAGCAAAATTCTAATTTTATTTAGGCGGGGGTGGTTTACCCGCCATGTGGAGTACGGCAACTAAAATCTGTTTGGGGCCCTTTTATTCGGTATATATAGGGTATGTTTTTAGTAAAGTTTCGTTCGAGTTCTATGTGCAGTATCCGAGCTGCAAAATTCTAATTTTATTTAGGTGGGGGTGGTTTACCCGCTATGTGGAGTACGGCAACTAAAATCTGTTTGGGCCCTTCTATTCGGTATATATAGGGTATGTTGTTAGCAAAGTTTCGTTCGAGTTCTATGTGTAGTATCCGAGCTGCAAAATTCTAATTTTATTTAGGCGGGGGTGGTTTACCCGCCATGTGGAGTACGGCAACTAAAATCTGTTTGGGCCCTTTTATTCGGTATATATAGGGTATGTTTTTAGTAAAGTTTCGTTCGAGTTCTATGTGCAGTATCCGAGCTGCAAAATTCTAATTTTATTTAGGTGGGGGTGGTTTACCCGCTATGTGGAGTACGGCAACTAAAATCTGTTTGGGCCCTTTTATTCGGTATATACAGGGTATGTTTTTAGCAAAGTTTCGTTCGAGTTCTATGTGTAGTATCCGAGCAGCAAAATTCTAATTTTATTTAGGCGGGGGTGGTTTACCCGCCATGTGGAGTACGGCAACTAAAATCTGTTTGGGCCCTTTTATTCGGTATATATAGGGTATGTTTTTAGTAAAGTTTCGTTCGAGTTCTATGTGCAGTATCCGAGCTGCAAAATTCTAATTTTATTTAGGTGGGGGTGGTTTACCCGCTATGTGGAGTACGGCAACTAAAATCTGTTTGGGCCCTTTATTCGGTATATATAGGGTATGTTGTTAGCAAAGTTTCGTTCGAGTTCTATGTGTAGTATCCGAGCTGCAAAATTCTAATTTTATTTAGGCGGCCGTGGTTTACCCGCCATGTGGAGTACGGCAACTAAAATATGTTTGGGCCCTTTTATTCGGTATATATAGGGTATGTTTTTAGTAAAGTTTCGTTCGAGTTCTATGTGTAGCATTCGAGCTGCAAAATTCTAATTTTATTTAGGCGGGGGTGGTTTACCCGCTATGTGGAGTACGGCAACTAAAATCTGGTTGGGCCCTTTTATTCGGTATATATAGGGTATGTTGTTAGCAAAGTTTCGTTCGAGTTCTATGTGTAGTATCCGAGCTGCAAAATTCTAATTTTATTTAGGCGGGGGCGGTTTACCCGCTATGTGGAGTACGGCAACTAAAATCTGTTTGGGCCCTTCTATTCGGTATATATAGGGTATGTTGTTAGCAAAGTTTCGTTCGAGTTCTATGTGTAGTATCCGAGCTGCAAAATTCTAATTTTATTTAGGCGGGGGTGGTTTACCCGCCATGTGGAGTACGGCAACTAAAATCTGTTTGGGCCCTTTTATTCGGTATATATAGGGTATGTTTTTAGTAAAGTTTCGTTCGAGTTCTATGTGCAGTATCCGAGCTGCAAAATTCTAATTTTATTTAGGTGGGGGTGGTTTACCCGCTATGTGGAGTACGGCAACTAAAATCTGTTTGGGCCCTTTTATTCGGTATATACAGGGTATGTTTTTAGCAAAGTTTCGTTCGAGTTCTATGTGTAGTATCCGAGCAGCAAAATTCTAATTTTATTTAGGCGGGGGTAGTTTACCCGCTATGTGGAGTGCGGCAATTAAATTCGGTTTGGACCCATTTGTTCGGTATATAGAGGGCAGGTTTTTAGCAAAGGTTCTTTCGGGGTCTATGTGTAGCATTCGAGCTGAAAAATTATTATTTATTTTGCCCGATATGTGAAGTATCTTTTTATGCGCCGGCATTTCCCATGTGTAGCACCTAAAAAGCTTTATTCGGTTCGCAAATTCCTTAAGTGAGTTGAATGTGGTATTAGTTTCATTCTCTATAATTTTTTGTATATCTATGAGCTCTTCGGCAATGTTCGTCACTTTTGGCTGCTACCTTCTGGCTGCCATCTTCACACCGGTATAGGTGCGAAGGTTTTGATTTTACTACTATATAGGCCTATATAGAACAAATTAATATTTTAACCAAAATACCCCCATTTTTAAGTACTTGCTATAAAAAAATTAAAGTACATATCTATATTTTAAAAAAATACATTGCTTTAAGTATCATAGAATTTTTAGGACAAATTCGTATTTTAGCTTAGTCTTCAGCGAAATACTTCATTTTTTAAGTATCATAAAAATGTAAAGGACAAATTGATATTTTAACTAAAATACCCCGTTTTAAAATATCATAAAAGTTATAGGGCAGATATTGTAAACGGGAGCCTGTTTTTAAACAAAACTTGCCGATTTTTTAAATATCAAACACTAGAATCAGAACAATATTTGTATGTAATACGTCATGGATGATTATCTATCCAGAAACGTTGGTTCAAACAATAATACTTGACTTTCTTTGAATAAATAGTTGGCCAAAGTTGTTATTCAGAAGCCGACGACGATCTGAATTTTGATTATTTATGTGAAAATTTAGATACAACTGTAAAAATAGTTAAAATGATAGGAATGTTGAAGATTTTTGAAAATTATGGATAGTGTTCGTTTTACAAGGATTTATTGAAACTCTTCTTGATGATTACACTACATTAAGTAATAGTTTTTCATTTGCTATAAAATTAAGGATTTTGAAAATCTTAAACTTATCGAAAAGGCTTGATATGAAAATCCATCTCATTTATGGAAAAAACGCTAAATCACGATATGGTGCTCTTACAAAAACGATTGGAGGTTGCAAAAAAATCCTATCATTATTTTCAACCCGTAGGTACCATCAAAATATTTTGAGGAGAATATTATTTTTATTAATGAATTTCAAGATAACTTACTATAACTGGTGCTTATCGGATTTCATCTAATGAAAATTATTAGAAGCTTTTATAAGAACATTTCAAGATAAAGTTGATTGACGGCTTATTACAAGATTTCGGAAATTATTAGAAGATTGTATAAGAGAATTCTAAAATAATATTGATTGTAGAGCGCATTTCAAAAACTATCAAGAGGGTTCATCAGATAATTTAAAGATAATCTCTTTCGATATCACGATTCTGAATGTTTGTTCGACAGTTAATCTGAATAACTACTCTTGTAATACTAATGACAATCTTAAAGATATAACAACCGAATATTTTGCACTTTTTTCATATCTAAAACCCAGTAAAAATAAATAAATATAAAGTGACAGTGATTCAATTCACTTGTTCACTTTAAAAGGATTAGATTCTTATTACCAATACTTTCATAATATTGTGTCAGAAATAAACATATTGAAATTATATTTGATTATCTTATAAAAGACGAAATCAAACTAAAATTTAGTCTTGGTAAAGATTTTTGGTGCCTTAAGGAAGCTTAATTCTGACAATCCGTGATCGATATATTCAAATATATAATTATTTTGAAGTTAAAACGTGTGGGACATGATATTGGTAGTCTGTTTATTGAAAGAATTTCTTATGAAGGAAATGTAAGTCCCCTTTTTATTAAATCACAAATACTTAGTATCCAAAAGATATAACGTCAAAGTTTTCTTATCGTAAACAAAACCGAATTCTTTTGTTTCTATTTCATTTTTTTAGGTTTTTACTACTCTCGTCTAAAAGATAAAAGAAGTAGGTATTGTAATCGCAAAAAAAATTGCTTCCGAGATTTCTTCAGATCTTTACGTTTCAGGGCCCCTCGATGTGACGAAAATCAGGTTTTCTCAATTCCGCCCGGCTGTTTGTTATCTGCTGCCGGTATAACTTACTTATTGGAGGAGGACGATATTTTGCATGCAGATTATATGCTTTCTTGGCAGAAAACCGAGAACATTTCCGTAAAACATATACAGGGTGAGCACATTAACATAATAAAATTCTGCTTTAACTCAGGAACTATTACTTAAATGAAAGTAATATTTTGAACATAGCTCAGGTTTTTACCTTTAACGAAAAATGGCATATTTTGTAGCCAATAAAATTATGATTCCAGCATTCTAAATATTATTTTAAAAATGTTCCATAAATATCCTAATTTGAATTACCAATTGTAAAAAATAGCATTAGCCTTGAAATAATTTGAACTTGTAAAAATGTATTAAAACAGCTTTAGCCTCGACTTGAATAAGAAACTGTAATCAGAGCAGGCTTTGACTTTATAATAACAATGCAATATCGATGTAAACAAGAACAGTTGATGTATTTTAACTTCTCCACAAAACTTAATTTAAAAGTTAATAAATACCAATTTTTCCAATTATAAAGTGTTTCAACTTAGTACAGTGTCTTTGAGGCTGCAGAGGATTTTGCAGGGGCAAAAGTGTCCAACTGTGCCTCGAGTGTGGCTGGTGTGTGTTTTTTTGTGGCTGATTTGGAGATCCTAGTGAAGTTAACAGCTTTGTAAACTTGAGGTAGGCAACGATTTTCGATTAGTTAAGATCACAGAGGAGCGAAAGAGCTGCAGGCAAATCGCGAGGCATCGGGGGCTTGCACGGTAGGCCAACAGAGAATAATGGATTCATTTCGTCGCGCGACTTGCAGCGGGCCCAATTTAGGCTGAAATATCTATTGCAAAAACCAAAACAAGGTGAGAAATTTGTTTATTCTGAAAGCAAAACAGTGGATTTTCTGTGGCATCTATTTTATGCATTTCCGGTCGTAGCGTCCCTTGAGTGCTTTGTTAAAGTGGCGTCTCTTTACTTACGTTTTTTATTAGCTAAGCAACGCATCTTGCGTAATAACCGCCGTAATTGTTAAAATTTTAAGCTAAATGATTTTTCAAATGTGAGGTTAAATTGCCATATTTGACATGTGAGTTTAGTTCCTATTAGTTTAAAAGTTTCGATTGCATTTGATAAAAAACAAGAATAATTTATGTGAAAAGAGACCCAATCCATTTGAGATTAGAGTCATTAATTGAATTTAACAAATAAAAACAGAGTTAGACCCTAATTACATTTATTGTAATATAGAGGGTAAATGGGACCCAACAGATTCAGGATAAATGTTGCAAAAAATACAAAAATGGACAACGATAAGTGCGTTCTGTTTAATGCAGCCTGATCGCACAGATGCGAGGGGTTCTGATGGCTCGCGGGCTACTGCCAAGCGTTGATATCGCATTCGCAGGTGCTGAAATTTGAATCCCATCGCCGGTAATGTTTTTTTTTAATTTGAAAATTGATGTAATTCGCATTATTAAGTGTTTTATTTTATTGTTCAGTATTATTAGGAACGTTAAGATATTTTCACCCCTACTTTGTTTTAATTTTTAAAATTGTTTAGTTTCACAACGTCAACTGGTAAAGATGACTGCTTCTGTGTACAATTGAGAACTCCTTATGCACCATTTAGCATTACTTATAGTAAGAAACATTATGCAAAACTTATTTATGTTCGTATTAACTATTGTGCCCTATAAGTGTAGTTATGGGTACCGCACTTTTGACTTTTAGTTCAACTTTGTGTAGAGCATGCCTATTCTACTATAGAATTCTGTAATTTTTTTAATTAATTTGGCATCTCCATATATCGGACAACGCTGTCTTTATGATTTCATTGGATTACAGCATTATTAATACACGGTTCTCCAACTGGTATGACCTATTTAAAATAGGTTGTCATGGAAAAGCAAATGATATTTGAAGTTTGTCCGTTTGACATAATTGTATCTGAATGCGTGCAATTTTAATTGAAATTGATAGATTTCCACTAAGCGCGGCTCATGCAAGATACAGTGAACATGATCTAGTAGAAATGTTACAAAAGAAATGTATTTCCAAATATGAAAATGTTGATTGGCCGCTAAGATCGCCAGATTTATCCGTATTAGATTTCTTTGTGGGAATATTTAAAAAAAGAGTGTATTAAAACCGACAATTCAAGCACTATACCCTATTTTTTAATGACGCCGACAAAGTTATGCAACCCAAAATACTATTTTCAATGTATTCTAGATTCAAAAATGTTATTTTTCAAGTGTGTAATCCATCATGAATTTAGTTTATTTTACGTGACAGTTTGGTTAATATCATATTTTTGTTTAATGTTAATTATAACGTAAGAGAACAAACAAAGTTATATTTCATGACACTTATTCTCGCTTGAAAATATTTCTTATCTCATAAATTTATGGGATACGAAAGTTAAATGACTAGTTGATAACTGTCAAGCTAGACCTACAGGAGAATCCCTGATTCATAAAATTACGTCAAGTTGACTAGTACCTATAATTGAATAATGGGTTGCATAACTTTATCCGTAGCATTAAAAAAATAGAGTAGAGAAGTGAATATACTAAAGACAGTTAAACCAAAGAGCATATGTTCTTTGGTTAAACAAAGTTTTAGAAATTCGTTGGAGCAGTGTTTAGAGACCAATGGTCGTCATTTAATGGAAATTATTTTTAAGAATTAAAATTGCATAATATATAGTTGTTGAACATTTCAAAGTTATTTCATTTCAATGTTTAATACTTTTTACAGTATTTATTTTCATAATAAATCGTACCAGTTGAAGAACCCCGTATTTATGTGAGGTGAATCTAGTGGTTTGTTATGTCACTTTGGTCTTTTATATTTTACCAAATTTTACTAAATGCGGCTCTGGGCTCCCGGAATTATAATCGAATTTAGTTGAACGAATATTAAGATGTTTGCGACCTACAAGCTTCGTAAGCGATTTTCTTGGGACCAAGTAGTTCATTGTAGTCATTGCCGGTTAGATTGTATTCTCTGAATTGTATTTACAAATTCATTCTTTGTTCCATTTTATAGATAAGGCAGTTTTGCGTTTCAACTTCTTATTCAAGCTCTTTGAAAATAAGTTTTGGGGGACCCTTTGTTGTCGCGTAATGTTTGATCACTCTATTAAAACTCAATCTCGCTTTCCGACAGCTTCTGGAATTCTTAGTAATTATTCTTATCGGTCGAAATATTTAAGCTCCCTGAAATTTCTTTACGCAGCAGTTTAAGTATTTTGGAACTTTCCTATTTGCTTTATTGTTTGAGCGGAGCTTCCCCGAATTTTGTAGCCAGAATTTTGCCAACTCAGATATTGCATCAGCCGTCCAAGTTTTGCCCCAAGCTTTGGCGAAGGGAAGAAAATTTTGATAAACCATTTGGTCCTCGTGCATATGGAGATATTAATTTTAGAACCCAAACTTTTCTTCCGACGGGCTATCACCAAGCCCCGTGCATTTAAAATTTCAATTAGTAGCCAGCACCCGAATAAGACAATTGTGTTTTGAGGCTCGCACCCCGGCACCTCGGAGCCGGGGGCTGCGTTGTTTAGTGCTCGAGTTAATTTGGATTTTTAAGTGAGTTCGGCCCCAGTCTTCATAGCCGACGGTGCAAAAAGAAACTTGAGGTTTTAGTGCGAAGTAATGGGTTAGGCCCACGGAACGGTTTTTTGGGAAACGGCATCTTATTGCTCCGTATGCTGTCCGCTCATTAAGTATTGAGGGAAGCAAAATTTGCCGTCGTGCATATCAAACCAAGACGTCGCTTAATAATTCCCGCCTGTGTTCTCGTGTAGTTCGAGAAACTTTGCTCTGCAAATCCTGATTACGTTTGTTGGGCCATCCCGAAGGCTGGATTAACTTCTTGCCGACACTCTACCGACCCCTTTCGTTCTTGTGTGGGGGGCCCGCACCACTTCAGCGTCCTACCAAGCCTCACCGACGGCTGTTTCACAGTAACTACCGACTCCATGCTTTAAGCTAAGGTAGAATGACTATTTGTATTTGTTTCGCTTAACCTGAGTGCCTTGTGAAGTGGCGTAATCGCTTTATTGTGCGCTATCCGAGGTTCACGAACATTGTATTTGATTGAATTATAATATACAGGAGCTTCACTCCTGTTATTTTGTTTTGCCTGCATTGTAAATTTATAGGTTAAGGTAACTTTTGCTTGGGATCCCCTATTCATTTAGAATGTATATGCTGTATTGAATTTGAGTTCACCTTGGTGTGATATATTAAATGTAAATCTTGTCTATTTCAGCCTAGTTGTTTGTTGATTTTAGAAACCTTTGGTCACCAACTAATTACGGCAAAGGCCGAATGTAAATGAGTGTAAAGCTAAAGCATGCCCTTCAATTAAGCAAGTTCTAAGATTTGGGCTAGTGTCAGTGGTTTTTTTAACCTTCTAGGATAGTGACCATTAAGGTAAGCCATTTGATTTCAAGGCCACCCTGTGTTTGTACCTGCAGACTCGGCGGAGCTTGGTGAACAACGCTGAGGTAGATCGCGGCAAACCTGGTGAATTTCTGGCATAGCTTCCGTGACGTTTCTCGTTTTGGGTCACGAGAGCTTTTCATCCCTTAAAGCGAGTGGCGCCTAGAGCAATATTATTTTGAGCAAAAGTATAGGGTAAGTGCCGTCAGTTTTGAGTGAGATTTCGAACCACCCCTTCTCGATCGAGCCAGCTTGAGGGTAACAGGAACACCTCCATCTGTTCCGACACATTTTAAGATCTGTATTATTGTGAAAGCCGGCGAGCCCTTTACTTTTTTTTCCGAATTTGTCTTTTAGAACGACCCATGTCGATTGAGTTAAATTATCATGTAACAGGTTTGCTACACGTACAAATCTTGCACTCACATTTATGTGCGTTTATTTTCACGCTTTAGCATTTGAACCAAATATTTAAATAATAAGTAACTTCGGACTATTAGAAAGGCATGTGAGTTAATCTGGTTTGGCAATGTGATAGAGACAGGAAATTACAATTGCAGAAAAATTGCACATGCAACAAACAAGAAACTAAAATAAGATTTTGCAAAGATATTCAAAGTGAAAAGATTGAATAAAGAACTATTTAATATAACAATATTTTATGTTTCTCCATTAGTAGCTTAGTAGGGTAAATAAAAGGTTTTAGCAGAAAATGTCTTAGTTCATTATGAATAAACAACAAGTGTGTTCTAAATGTAACACAATGATTTTTTCTCGTAAAATTACTAAATGTTCCTAACAAGCATCTGTGTGATAGCATGCATACATATAAGACACATATAAAGAACTTACCCAGTTTCTTCCAAAATATAAGTTCCATCATAATTGAAAGAACAACAGTACCCTGCAGTAGTTTTTACAAATTGAACTATAGATGAACATGGTATTTCTTCCGATTGCCAAAAGCATTTTTTGACCATACTGTTGCAGGGATGTGCAAGCTTAAAAAATCGTATAAAATTAATAATGTTATTAACTATATACCATACTCTAAAAGCTGTGCTGTTAATATTCAGAGTGGTCTTAGATATCTTTATGTATAGCCACGTTTAACAGAGCAGTTGTTTCAATAAAAACATGTACCCTTTTCCTAGTCAAGCGTTCTAAAATTAATTTTGTCATTGTTTTGGTATTATGTACGTACTTAAAGCCAATGATTTCATTTACACAGGTCGTACGTATACAGGGTGAGACGTCCTTAGAACAACCATTTTAGCAAAATTCTATGAAGTACTCAGAAGCTGTGTATTTTACGAGTCAGCGATTGCTAATAAAACATGTAGATTAACTTCGTTCAGTTTCTATATTATTCATATATACAATCTCGAATTACTTCAAGAACCTTGGGCGTATAGATAGATATAGATATGCATTGTAATTTCAACCGTGAAATATTTTTGTTTAAAATAAATATTTTAATTTTTCAAAATCTCCGCTATAAAGGTTAGGTGCGTTTTTTAAGAATGATCCATATGTGTTTTGGTTTGTGCTATATTACATTATCTATAAAAATTTATGATTTGTATATTTTTTTATCCGACATAATAATTTTCATTGCTTGCTTGCTTGCTTGACGCCACTTTGAGAGCGAACCCGTGGGCCGAATTGGCTGATTTTGGTGTCAATCGACTCAGGGCGACGCAAGTAATCCAGTAGTAGGGTTTTCAAATTGTTATAAGTGACTTTTTTATGTGGATTTTTTTGTTGATAGCTAACCTCAAAATTAACTCGACACACAAAATGAATCGCTCTTGTACAAATTGCATTAAATGAATTATTTCGCCCCCAATTTGGGTGCAGAACGCTAGTATGATAATAAACATGTTCTTATATAGCTTATTCGACATTTATTTTAAAATGATTGGCAATGATCGTTTTTACTTCCTTTTACGATAAAGGAAGTATTGGATTTCCCCCAAAAATTAGAAATTAAGGTTTCAACCGATATTCACGTTTTAGAGTACCCTGAACCCAAAAGAACATGTTTTTGTTCATTGGTCTGTCTGTCTGTGTGTCAGTCTGTGAACAGAATATCTCAAAAACAAAAGAGGTACGGCGTTGAAACTTTATATATAAGTTTTGTGTACTATGTAGATGCGACAGCAAGCTTTTGAAGAAAATCGTATAACCGAAAGTAGGTGTTTACTCTTGTGATTTTTAGTTTTTTATTTTTTTTCAAAAAACGGCTCTAACAATTTTTTTCAAACTGTACACTTTTATTGCATTTTTAACGTGTATTGATGTGAGATAGTTGATTTTCCAGTTAAATATGTACTTCTAAAATGGGTTACCTTTGTGTTTTTTCTATTTTTTTTATTAACTCCTATTTTAAATAAAACACCCGGTATATTATTACATTTTTTAATTCAGCTAGAGAAAATTTGTCGCTTCAACTAACGCTCTATTTGGTATCGTTTTTGTAGAATTTGTAAGTTTTGAAAATTTTTGACAAATGCTTGAAAATTAAAAAAACAAATTTTTGGCTAATTATAAGAGTGAGTGTGTGAGTGTATCACACCAGATCTTTTCAGTTGAATCAAAATTGAGGGTGGGCAATATTGGAAACATATCGATGTTTTTGGTATTGGACTAAATATGGATATCACTGATAACTATATTGAATATACTGCTATAATAAATATGCAATATTTCGATATATCAAATATTGATTATATGGATAGATCAATAAATGGAAATATTGAAAACAGATCAGTTTATGGATATACGAGTTGTGTCGTTACCAACATATTGACCGTTTTTCAAATTCATATTATTATTCGATATATTGAGATATTATCTCAGCTTTATTAAAAACTATAACATTCACTATATCAATTTTTGTTATAAGAATGATCCTCAACGATCAAGCTGCCCTCACTAATGCAAAAGCTGATAAAACTGAATATCACTGAGAAATTGAGTTCTTTCTACAGTCAGTGATTCAAGTGCTCCTTATGAATTATATTACCTCAGCCATGATGCGATCCATGTTATATCCATAACGTTTCAAAATGTTATAGACTTCCTTATAACCACTCATATCGTCCAAATCCTCAAATACAATTAAGGAAGACAAGTTGGCGACCATATCAAAAAACACAGTCTCGTTAATTCCACTTCCATTTCTGTGGTGCAGCAGCAGATTATAATTTAAAGAACCTTTAGCACAAGTGGAGCTACTTACACTGCATGTAGAAGATGCTGTATGTTATCCTTATAAACGATATTCAAATTGCACACTGTAACAGCTGGGAAACGAACCTGGCCTACGGGATATGATGTTGATGTAATTGTCGTCTTTACTGATCTCTCCTGGTACTGCTGTATTTGTAGTATAATCAAATAGATACATAAAATGAAACTGAAACAAATCATGCAAGAAAAGAAGGATCGGGTACATATTGAATTTTTGTGTGAGATGTAACGAAATCCGTGAAGGCTAGTACTTTTGCAGCACCATGTAACTGCATGTTTTACTTGTGTACCGATGTTGCCTAAAAGTAATATTAATTTGTAACGGGTGTTTATTTATAAAATTATTTGGAGTTGGCCTGGCTTAAAAACCGTATGTCTTCTCTTAATTAAAAATTTGAAAATGACATGGCAACTGAAAGTAGGCGCACTAAATCTAGACATACGTTCAGTAAATCATAACCAACTCCAAAGAGATTTATTAATAAACACCCTTTAGTTCAGTAAATAAGATGTGGAATTATTTAAACTTACGAAACAGTCCCATCCTTGATTCTGGATTATGTAGGTACGTTAGCTTGTTAATTATCAAAAGTCATTTTATATTCTATCGCATTAGCTGTTAATATTCTTCGTTATTAGTCAGTTTTGTAATGGGACTCTAAATCATAATTATGGTAACTATGGCATGTCAACGATACAAACTTCTATCGTAATTATGTATATTCGATATAATAGAATGTTAAAATTTGTATATATTTAGTACCAAAACGAAACACTCTCCCAATTAAATTTCTACTTAGACATCCATAAATTTAAGTTATATTACTTTATTGGAAACACATTAGGCATATTTCTATATGTAATTTAGACTACATATATCGTTTAATTGAGAATTGCATTTTAAACATTATTAAGACTTACTTGCCATTTTAATGCAAACTCACTAAATTAATTTTAAACCTTTGAAAAGCAGTTATTAAATAAATACAATGTCTTCTATTCAGATAATAATTTTTTAACCAATTAAAACATGGAGAGCAATAATGAGATAGAAGCATGGAGGAGAACGGTAATGGACACATAGGTCCAGATGGGAGGCCACGGCGAGAGAACACTGCTAAACTGATGAAAGCAACATAGTAAAACAAGCAGTTGTACTTAGAAAGTAGAAACAAATTTCCTCGTCATTGCAGTTTGCCAACAGTAGTTTAAAGGCTTTTCAGAAGCATTTCAGGAACCGTTACGAAAACAAATCTCATAAATGGAAAAACCACCATCAGAATTGCGTGGGTGGGCTAATCACCTCCAGCATCGTAAATTATACGATTAAAGAATCTGAAGCAGTAGAAAACCGGACGGATGATACGTCGACAACCTTTGGCGCGACGACACAGAGACGAATCGGAACTTGGAAATGGGAATGTAAGAACCTTGCA
Organism: Agriotes lineatus; assembly: GCA_940337035.1. Lineage (NCBI taxonomy): Eukaryota > Metazoa > Arthropoda > Insecta > Coleoptera > Elateridae > Agriotes > Agriotes lineatus. The sequence continues at coordinate 55,345 of CALNHX010002457.1, forward strand.
GAAACCGGTATATGACACCAAGTAAAAAAATAACATTCTCTGGGATTGTCGCTAAGTAAAAGAGCAAATGATAACCGAATTGCATGAGCGCCAATCTCAGAACGAATAATACGAGTCCGCGTTAAATCCAAAGTTCGAAATAAAAAAGTAGAAAGATATAAATCAAGATATAATTATTGGCGACATAAATACCAAAGTGGGAAATAAAACATAGAATTCCAGAAATAATAGGCATCCATGAACTAGGTGTAAGAAATGAAAATGCTGAAAGGTTTGTAAACGTTCGCAACCAATATGAACATGTTATAGAAGGTAAGCTGTTTTCACATAAAGAATGCCACAAACATACCTGGACATCACCAAATGGCACCGCCAAGAACCAGATCTATCATATACCAATTAGTAGAAAATTGAAATGTTTTTTATTGAATGACAGAAATAAAAGAAAAGCAGATATAGATAGCAACCAACACTTAGTAATAGCTGAAATCAAGATAAAAATCGCCACCTCTGAGAACAATATCAACAAAGTAACCAGAGACCTAAACCCTACGACGTATCAAAACTCGAAAATACATGAAAAAACTTTATAGCGGCCAAAAGACCAATGCAACACTCTAAACAATACGAATGAAGATACTCGTATAAACAAGAGGTGGGCTGAAAGAAAGGAAATGTTTAACAAAAATGCGAAGAAACCATAGGGCACAAAGAAAATGGAAAGAAACCATGGATTTCCGTTAAACGCTAGCAAAAGATACAAGAACGGAAAGTTCTGAAGCAAAAACTAAACTGTGGAATAAACCCAACTTTAACGAATTTAGGCAAAATAAAGTTAGTAAAGTTAGGACACTTTATTCCATGTAAGAACATGGCCTGAGATAAGGCGAGTCAGGGTCGCCGAAGTATCTCGTTCCGAAACTCATGTTAGAACAATTTCCCGGAGCTAGTACGTTCCTGTATTTTCGGCATAACTTAAGCAAAATTCGTAGTTTATTGATGTTATCAAACCTTAACTCTGCACGAACCTTATTTCCGCCTAGTTCGTATCTCAACACTTTGCAGTTCTTGTATATTTATCAAAATTCAATTCTTCGTACGCTGGTTTTATAAATTTAAGCTTTATTTCTGTTTGGGGTGACGCCGCCTATTCCCACATGCATCGTGCCTTATCGTCGCCTTCCCAGAATTTTGTTGTTCAGACAGGCCCAAATAAAACGCTCGGTGATTCACCGAGATATTTAGCCATATATTACATTTGGTACTGAAATATTTTTAAATTGGGCGACGGAGTATGTAGCCTGTCGTTGTAGAAGAAAGATGCATTGTAGGACACGGCAACAGCCGCTAAATTTGGCCGCGCTTCTGAATTCATTACCGTTACTGCTTTGGTTAACAAAACACATTTGTGCCGATTAGCGCTTCGGTTCGCATCGCTTTGCGGCCGGGGTGCCCTTGTAATTTCGCTTTCCAAATGATCGGTGTGCTTTCGTTAATTTTTGGTGCCTTCTGAGGAATTGTTTAACCTACCGGAATGCCTTCTGAAGAAATAGAACTGTTTTGTTTTTGTGGCAACTCTTGGTGTTCGTTGTGATGTGAACATTAGCTGTTGGGGATTCAAGTGAAGCAAGCTAGTTAGTGTGGTCCGAGTCTACTACCGTTAGGGTTGCGAGACCTTAAATTTCGCTATGGCGGATCATTAACGGACTCTCAAAAATACCAGCACTAGCTTAAATAACACGTCATGTTGTATCTTGCATGTTGAAGACTTCGTCCCGTTGTTCCTGTATTGGAAGTTCCGTACGTCTTTACCCGTTCTGGGAATATCGTATTGCCAACCCCTGGCAGTGGCAAACATCATCGAAGTCTTGTTCCCTCATCCCGCCAACACCCTGTGGTCTCTCGGTCGTTCTTTTCTTCAGGCATTTTGGGGCAGTTTATTTGGGAGAACTGATCACCTACAATTCTACCGCAGTAAATTAAACTCCTTCAGGTAAATATTTATGTACTAAATTTATTGTGTATAGCGTACAGTGAACGTAACATCTCGTCCAAAAGTGTTGAACAATTTCGCGTAATGTTGCATTTATTACATTTATTGTTAGAATTGTTAGTTTGCGAAATTTAATAAATTACCGTCATATTTTCTTGTTGCTGTTTGACTTAATGCTGTGGCAGTTTCGTTTTTGCTAATGAGTCAGTATTTTAGATTATTTTAATATGTAATAACGTCTGTGAGTTACGTCGTTAAGGTGTTACGCAATTTAATCTAACCTTCACTAACCCATGTCGGTGTTGTTATCTTTATTCTAAATCTGGTTTATTGTCACCTACATATTTTATTATTGAAATAGAGTCCATTGTTAAGTACTTATGCTGTTCATTTCCTGATTATAATATTTGCATGCTTTGTGTGTGTATTTTTCTGTTGTAAAAAGAGTTTAGCAGCTGCACCAATAAGTTATTTTTGCAAGGTAAGTCAGTGTTGTACGTGGATCGTCGACCAAACTCTGCCAAGCCAGAAGTAGAAAGTTGGGCCTACTTACTTCCACGTTCAAAGTGGGCCCACGCGTGTTGATTTTGTTGTCCCGATTTATTCCGAATGTGGTGATGCTTCAATTATTAAAAATTTTTTACCTCTCGTACCGCAATACAGCCCTAACATCGGTAACACCCAGTCAATGTGGCACACTGTTAACGGCGTGAGTGATATGAAAAACACAACATACTAAAGACAAAGAAGGAAATTTACTAATACTGCAAAATACCTTTTAAAAATCTGGTGTTATACACGCACACAACGTCCTTTTACAGTGATCTGATAATTAGCGAAAAATTTGATTTAAAAATTTTTAAACATTTGTCAAAAATTTTCAAAAATTACAAATTCTACAAAAACGGTACAAAATAGAGCGTTAGGTGATGAGACAAATTTTCTCTAGAATTTTAAGCTAAATTCAAATATGTAATAATATACCGGGCGTTTTATTTAAAATAGGAGCTAATAAACAAAATAGAAAAAAAACAAAAGAAACCCATTTTAGAAGCATCCAACTGGAAAATCACCTATCCCACATCAATACACATTAAAAATTTAATAAAAATGTAAAGTTTGAAAAATCGTTAGAGCCGTTTTTGAAAAAAAATCGAAAAAACTGAAAAATTACAAGAGTAAACACCTACTTCCAGTTATGTGATTGTCTTGTTGTCGTATCTACATAGTACACAAAACTTATATATGAAGTTTCAACGCCATACCTCTTTTCGTTTTTGAGATATTCTGTTCACAGACAGACACACACACAGACAGACCAATGAAAAAAAATGTTTTTTGGGTTTAGGGGACTCTAAAACGTGAAGATCTGGGTAAATCCAATACTTCCTTTATTGTAAAAGGAAGTAAAAATAGCAAGAACGTTTCCAGTAAGTATTGAACCCCAATTATAAAAATATCCAAGGAGGAACTGTACGGTTACGGCCAAATAAAAACGACCACCATTTTGACATTCTATGTCATTTTCATAAATTTTGATAAATCAGGCTTTTACTTGACAGTACCTTGACAATTTTAATTCTTAATATGTCATTTTTAATTTTTATGTTTCTTAGGTGATTTAATACGAATTCACAATAGAGTAAAGTACTGCCTGGTTTTATTTGGCCGTAACTGTACATAATAACGACAACGAGGGAGAACATATATATCAAAACATCCAAATAAGAATCGCTGTAGAAGTTTCAAACTGCTGTTATTGCTGATTACGGACCACATGTATGTGAAATTGTCCACCACCTCGACGTAATTAAGAATGTCTATTATTATAAGATTCGTTTTTGCTCTGTTGATTTTCAGATCACACTTACTATGGCGTTTTGCCCCGACTCGATTAATGAATTTAACGATTTCCGTTTCACTAGCTACTGTAAACGTGGTATCGTCAGCAAAACGCAAGTTGGAGATTTTTTTACCTCTTATGGAGATTCCTCCATTCCCGCCATCTACTGCAGTTCTCATAATATATTCTCCATAAAGATTGAAAAAGTCTGGGAAAAGTTTACAGTCTTGACGTATTACTTTGAATAAATTGGAGTTGCCTGTACTCACTGTTGCCATGTTTCCCTCATATATTTTCTTTGTGAGATGTTCTTGCTACTCCCTTGTTGGGAAGTAGCTTCCAAAATTGTTTCCGGTTCACACAGTCAAATGCTTTCTTAGAATCTAAAAAGCACACTATCAATTATAATTGATGTTCTCTCCCATTCTCAATAATTTGTCTTATGTTGAGGATCTGTTCTTGTATGCTTTTGCCTTTGAGGAACCCTGCTTGTTCTTTTGGAATTTGGGGATATATATATATATAGATATATATATATATATATATATATAAAGATAGTCCCTCTCACAGCTTGTGTGGTTACATACACAGTAAAATGTTATTTCTTGACTGGGATAGGGGTTTGGAATAACTCCAATCTCAGTGCTACGCACAGGTACCAAGCTTTAATGGTTAGATTGAAATAAAACCACTTGTATGTATCGCCTGACGTTTCGTATATTTATTTTTATACTTTTTCAAAGGCTAACAACTTGTGGAATCCAAAACACAGGTTTTTTTAATGACATGTGACGATATTCAAATTTGAACAAATTCATAAAAAGGGCAGTAGGCCACCAAGATTACAGAGCTGGGCTGCATGTGATATAACTACACTTAGTCATACATCTAGCCGGTTACACATTAAAACTTACTAGCACATTTAAAATTTGATTTACAATAATTTTATTAACTATTTGGCCAACATGGCCGTCAATTAGATAAAAATCGTGACATGTCACACAAGTTGTTAGCCTTTGAAAAAGTATAAAAATAAATATACGAAACGTCAGGCGATACATACAAGTGGTTTTATTTCAATCTAACCATTAAAGCTTGGTACCTGTGCGTAGCACTGAGATTGGAGTTATTCCAAACCCCTATCCCAGTCAAGAAATAACATTTTATTATATATATATATATATATATATATATATATATATATATATATATATATAGAGTTTGAGGCGTTACTTGAGGATTAGCAGTAAACTTTGTGACATTTTGCGTGCCGCCTCCAAAATGATTTAGAACGTTTTAATTGCCGTTATCAATTAGTAGGCGCTATTAACAGTCTCAAAAATAAGAATGTAAAACCGACGAGTTGCGCAAGCTTCGCAGCGCCGCTTGATCAGCGTATCCTTACTTTCCGTCCGCACCGAAGTATAACACTTAGCCCCTCTTAGATTTTCTTAGGAAAAGGACGTGGAAGGAGATTCTAAATCATATAAAAAGTGATGCCCGCTCAGTCCGAAAAGAGATCTAACCCGTTTCTTCCAGACCAGAACCTGAGCCTCGGCCGGAGATTCTTGAGTCCTTGGGCCCAAGGGGCTCCTCCAGTCATCGTCAGTCTAAATACCTGTCCGTTCATGTAAGTTTGATTCCCAGCTCTTAACTGAGAAGTTGAACTGCCTGAGCCACCCTTATTTGACCAGTAATCCTTTGCTTCGGTTAGTAAAACTGCCCAAATAATCATGTTCTGCCCTTGTAATCCTCTAGCGCAATGGAAGATCTTGCTGCTTAGACTTTACCTAGATACCTGTCTAGTAGCCCGTGAAACCACCCTGCTGATAAATAATTTCTCCAGACAGCTCGCCACCAAGATCCATCAGCACGAGGTTCAAAGCTGAGTAAATTCGTTTAATTCGCGGCCTCTCAAATTTTGCCGGCGTTCGTTTTGAGCGCTAGTCCAGCAAAGTCATCCTCAGGCTCTGAAATCTCTAAATCCATGTAGCTAGCGTGACGACTTTTTTTATTTGCCCGGCTTGGGGTGGCTGTTAACTGCCCCAGAATCATTTTGGCTTTTGCCTAACCAAGCCCAAAATCTGGAGAACACCGGGACTGACGAGCTTAAGCAAAATTATTAAATTTTGGTTTTTTATAGCTATTTGAATCATAGGACCGTCCGTATTCGCTGCCAGCGAATGCCTCCCGGCCTGCAACGCAAAGGACACCAGAAGGAACTTTATTTTGTTGATTTCCTTTTGTAAATAATTTTAAACCATATTTTATTTTGTAAATATAGATAAATAAAATAAACACCTGAAATACTAGAAATAGTTTCTGCTAACTTTTCATAGAAGGCATAGCTGTATTATGCTGTCTCCCAAAATAGGACGTTAGTAAACTGCATGACACAGATGAATTCGAAATAAAGCAGAGGAAACGTGAAACGAAGGGCAAGAACTCAAACTGGTAGCCAGAAATAGTACCCGATGGAAAAATAATGTGGATGCCCTATGCTCAGGGAGGGATGGGCCGAACGGGTCTCCGGGAATTTTCCCGAAGGGCCGGTCGGTTTTGCGCCGGTGTGGGCGAGTCTACGATAAACAATTAACAACCATTAAATTAATAATAACTTTATTTTCGATATTAAATTAGATTATGGAAAATAAAGTGTTTCGCCAAAGAATTGATATATGACTCAATATCTAAGAACAGTTTGTGTAACAGTCTGCAATTGAGAGCGAAGACACAGAGGTGGGATAAAGAGGCAACACTACGTAACATTTTTAGAAATTTAAAAAATTCTAAGTCGACATTACAAATTACAATTGATGTTTATACCTTAGAAAAAATTTAAAACGATTAAAAAGGTGGTCCCGTTGCTCGAACGAAAGCTGGCATTCTAAAAAACGTTTTATTAAAATAAGAAAACCTTATAATAGCCCATGTATTTTTAATATTATTTATCGTTATCGGATCTCTATCAAGATGTCTCTAAACACAAGGTGTGGATTTATTTAAATCCAATGATATTGTAAATACTGCTATTTGAGAACTTAGTAGAATGCAGAGGAATATGAAAAATATTAAGAAAGCAGCAGAATATTTAATAAGTTGGAGGAATTATAAAATAAACATGGAGAACATATAAACTTTGAAAATGAGCGGTATAAAGTCCAAACCTTCTATTTTATAACGTATATTTTATGTTGCTGTTCAATCATAGCTGCAGCCTGTCATCCCCGTGGCGCCCGATCAATCTAGAAATTACAGAATATTAGGTTGTGTAAGCGTAAGGTTCATATTCTAACGATATGTACAAACCCTGTTACAGCTTAGCAATCTAGAAATGTACCAGAGCCCAGAGACGTCACCGGTAGTCCAGGCCGTCCCGAGGAATCCGAGATCCCAGTATCCCTGTTCGGGTAAATCTTCCGCAATTCCGTTCCCGTATACCAGTCTAGAAATGCCCTAGCACCAGATACTGCGTACCGCTCCAGTCCGCCGAAACATCCGGCCGCGTATAACCGCCAGCGAGCACCAGTTATGCCTGAAAGATGCATATAAGAGTGTGTGTATGGCCTGTCGCCCTTAGTAGTATGAATGCTTACCCCTGACGGGCTCCCTTCTGAAGCGGACTCCTCGCTACCGTAAACCCGGGTAATAGCAGAAGGTTGTAGACTCACAGTCGAAGCTTGAAGAGACAATGTAGAAAGGAAGTCGCCTCTTCCTGTACTAGCACCTGTAAAGCGAACCCTGTGCGCCTGTTTCCTGAAGATTGCATGCCCTTTCTTGGCCTCTGCACCAGTTCCCAAATGTTTAAATGCTTGCATGCCAATCCCGTGGCTTATGCACTAGCTCCAGAATGCTTGAATGCTTGCATGCCAATCCCGTTGCCTCTGCGCTAGCGTCAGAATATTTGAATGTTTACGCGCTGATCGAGCACCCCGGCATTCGTTCCAGAATGTTTGAATGAAAGAATATTTCTGTCCGCCAGTTAGGCAATTCGCTGGCCCTAGTTTGGCAGTCGCATGTTACATTCTTTTTCGCCTGTTAATAGCTCCTGGTGACAGCAGTCTTATCTTGAAGCGTGATCTTGCCTCCGTGAACCCGGATGACGGCAAGATATGGTAGGCTTAACCCGCCGAAGCTTGGATAAGAGTGTGCGAAAAGAATATATGTTGAAGCAGCAGCTTCTAAATCTAACCCGTAGAAAATTAAAAAAATTCTCACTTCGTAAACACTTTCCGACGAACCGGAAACCGAGCTCCAGGTGTCTCCTCGAAGTCAGCTTCACCGGTAGTCCTTCGCTTTCCGAAGAGAGGGGCATGTGTAACGTTTCGCTCTAAATTAAGCGCTACTGAATTTAATTACAAATTAAAAGCGCTTAATTTTCGCATAGCGCAATAATGGAAGTTACAACAATCGGAAATTCCCCGTCCTCTCGAACCATGAGCTCCTCGATCTGCGCCGACGGTACTCCAGTAAGCATCCCTTCTCCGATGCGCGACGAGTCCTGAGTAGCCGACCGCATCATATAAATTGCAATCGCGCCGCGGACTCCAGGAGATTATTATTCCGACGAAGCGAACTACGCTTCTCTAAGCCGATTCTGCGACTTTAGCTGAGGGAGGCTTTGTGCCTACCTCAGCTGAACCACCCGAAATTAACCCGGGCCTTCAACCGATTCGCGGACCAGAAAACATACCCGCAGAACTCGAGTCAAAAACTCGACTTTACCAGGTACCTGTGGGCATCTCGATGAACACAGCTCTGGGATATCGGACTGTATTAATCTGGATGTTTGTATCTTTTTAAACACTGAAACATTCGACTCCGCACAGTTCAGTTTTGGTTTATCGGAGTGAACTAGCTGCGGGTTGGTATTTCGCGTGGCTTGTCCTTATCGCTTGCGTGTGAATTAATTCAGATCTGGAATATCGGAATGAATTGTTTCGCATCGTTTGTGGTTCCGGCAGCCCCGAGAAATTCTTAAGTTTCACTTGGAGCACGGTTCGGAATCGGCGTTCGCCAGTTGAAGTTGTTTCACCGCTAACGAAGGCAAATTGAATATCCAACAGCCCCGAAGGCTGAAAATGCGATCAGGCAAAATTCCTGTAAATTATTAACGTGCCAGCTAAGGTTTAGCTAAAATATTAACATACTTTCAAGTACTTTGTTGCCAAAACTCTCCGAAGCTAGATTTTGGACTCTAAGGCCTGTGTCGCATTTCACGAGGATATAAACGACTCCGTTAAATTAAATAAAACGCTACTTACCCTGTCAAAGAGTAATTCGTGCCATAACCTTGCCACGCGCCGAAAGACAGATAACAGCTGGCTGGAATTTAATCCGAGCACGAGGTCAAACTCAACGGGGTTATCACAAATTCACCCACAAGCACAGACCCTTGCATAAAGTAATCAATTCATAGTTTCAATTAAGCCCCTTTATAATCGAAATAAACTACAATCTTCCGTTTGTTTACACCGGCACTAGCTGTCATTTGTTATTTTTAATTTGTTTTGGTGTTAGAGTTCTGCCAACATTGAAACGAATCTTACCGCTGTCACCATAGTGAACATCGCCGTCCTACGCCGATGTAACTCAGCTGGCCTACTGCTCTAGGGTCAAATACAAGATCGGAACCGAATACAAAAATAACTTGTAGATATTTTAGTAAAGGTTTAATTTTTATTTTATGACATGTACATAGTAAAGAATAAATGTATATTCTGTTAAGTCTTGTTCCTTCCGTCAAAGTATAAGTAAACCAAATCCTGGCCCAAACAAAAGCTACCATTAATAAGGGCATAACGTATTAATGCTACCGTTTAATTTACTAATATAAATATAAACAGGTAGTGTTACAACCTGACCCCTAAACAGTCTAGTTAAAGTTGACCGAGAGAAAGACAGTCTTCCATCAAGTCGACCCCAGCCTGATTTAGCGACTGTCCCTACACCTTGTTGATCGTCATGACAAACCAGGTTTTGACGGAAAATTGCAGTCTCTTAAATTAAAAAAAATATAGTCAGAAAGAATAAGGGGTATTCGAGGAATGAAGACTGTCTCCCCTTCTTCAAAACCTATGAAAATTGTGGGCTCAGTGACGTTTCGATGCGGAGCTTTTATCTGTAGTCGAGTTTGGCAGTCTGTACGTTTCTCAGTAGTATAATGAGTGCTCTAACTTTCAAAGCCAGGCGATTTGAAAGAAGTACGGGAGAGTCGAGAGTGTGGAGAAACTCAACGTGGTAGTGTCCTCTGCCTCCACCACAGTGTTAATCGACTGATAGATCTTTTCCTCCGAATGAAAGGCTCCGAGGTGTGTGTTGTTGATGTCTAGTGTTTTATCGTTCTTCAGAGTAATAATCGCCCTTTTTCGAAGCAAAGACACAGATTTTGCTGTTATGTTTTTGATGTCGGAATATATTATGTTAGTGAAGTTGGCGATATCTGTCATGTTTGACATAGGTTTTCGTTGCTGAGTTTCAAAAAAAAGTTGGAAAACTATTCGGTCTTGGAATATCCTCTCAGGTAAACCCTTATTGTACTGATACTGCATTTTGAAAAGTCAGTGTTATAACGCGCATTTGTCTTGAGAGCAACTGCCATTTAAATATCATCGTCGAGCGGTAAAACCACAGTAAGTTAAAAACCACTTATTGAAAAATATTTTGCAACTTATAAAACTTCTTTGTAGACAATGTTTAACGTGTGGCACTATCTATTAGGTAAAATTTTAATTTTTTTATTTGTAAAACAACGCGCACGTGACATTGCTACATATAATCGACCATGACTAAATACTGGTGGTGGCAAATACATTCCAAGTTTGTTCTTGCGATTTATTGTCATCGTAAATGCTAGGCGTACAGGAAACTGTCTTCTCCGAAAGCAAAAATGTAATGTAATATCAGAAGGTATTAAATCTGTACGTGGTAATAATACTCTTCTGCCTGTAGTTTGCCGATTTAAGACTTCAAAATCTAAACAGTTCTCGCAAAAATTGCGTGCCATTAATCTTTTCATCTAATCAGTTGCCGTTATTTTTAGTGTTAAGCAATGTGTAGGTATTCCACTGAAATTTAACGAATCTAGAAATTTTATTGGAAATTGTAAAATGTCATTGGGAAAACTGCAGAATCCGGGCAACATTCCCCTGCTATTGTTAATATTATTTATTATTAACCATGATTCTCTAGTAACCATAACCAAAATTATAAGGGAAGCAAGTAAAAGGAGGAGAATTGGCCCCGGATTCTACAGTTTAGCCATGTCATTATATGAAATTGTAATCACAGTCATATATTTTTTTTTTCATAACCAGGTAAGAGAGATATAATTTTGTGGTGAATTTCATCGCAATGTTCATTTTTTGGCTCTAAAATTGAGAATTTTGAGATACTAAGGGTGTTCTCAAGAGTTGACAAAGTATTACTAAATATTTCTATGATGATGTTATCTTTGGCAATTAGTTGAGATGGTATTTTAATTGTATCGTCTTCACCTGTAATCGTGAGATATTTTTCATTTCCAATTTGCAAGAGAATGAGCGATGTGTAGGTACATTCGATTAATAATGAACTGATGTACAGTCAAGATTCACTCACACACGCTGCTTTTCGAAAGGAAAGATTGAAATTTTCATATACAATACCGCGAGCGGTCGAAGAATTGTCGAAAATTTTTGTCAAAGTGTATGAGTGTTTATTGCTTCGATATAGCAATAAACACGAATAAACACTTTAACAAAAATTTATGCAATTCGTCAGCGGCAAACGGCATTTGAAGGACTATTCAACGAACAAAATTGACATTTCTTAGTAACTATAGTAAATTATGCAATGAAGGAGAGAAATACGTTATTTTGCTGAGGTACAATTTTTGAGTCGAGGGCGAAGCCCGAGAGTCAGAAATTGCACTGAAGCAAAATAGCAGTCTCTCCGAGTTGCATATACTATTTTTTTCACGTTGCAGGAAGATTTAAAACGAAAACCCGTTTTTTAAACGTCATTCATGATATTTTAGTTACAATTATTTTAAAATTAGTAAATTTTAAAGTTGGTGGCACTGTAAGTCATTATGACAAGAGCTCACAATTATGTCAAATTCGAGGTTAGCATGTTAGGTTTTGCATCAGTTTTGACACAAACTGGCGCAAAACCTAACCTGCTAACCTCGAATTTGGCATAATTGTGAGCTCTTGTCATAATGACTTACAGTGCCACCAACTTTAAAATTTACTAATTTTAAAATAATTGTAACTAAAATATCATAAATGACGTTTAAAAAATATAGGTTTTTCTTTTTAAATCTTCCTGCAACGTGAAAAAAATAGTATATGCAACTCGGAGAGAATGCTATTTTGCTTCAGTGCAATTTCTGACTCTCAGGTTTCGCCCTCGAGTCAGAAATTACACCTCAACAAAATAACGCATTTCTCTCCCTCATTGCATCTACTATTATCACGTCCTCTTTGAAAATAAAAATCTGTTGACGTGAAATAAATTGTTTGTCAAATTTGACATTGCTAATATCATATTTGATGAATTTTACAGGAAGTTAAATAAATTACACAGGAAGAGAAAAAAATTGTCAGTAGAAATATAACAAGTGCTTGAAAAATTTCCGGAAATATTTGGAAATATGTTTTGCAGCTATTTTTTCAATAAGTGCATGAGTGCACGCCAACTGAAAAAATCCCGACTCCGAAGGAGGAGGGATTTTTTCTTGGCGGCATGCACAAACGCTTTTGTTGAAAAAAAAATAGCTGCATAACTGTTTACGCGCCAAATAATTTGAATGTGCGGCCAACGGCCAAGAGTTGCCCCACTATTTTAGCTTGTGTCGCTACCAACGGCAGGGCAGGGGGCAGTGTACGTTCGACCAGAGCAAGCAGCACACGTACAAGCGTGTACCACTCAGGGTGCATGGTATTAGTGTATTGTGCCGTGGCCACAGCAGCGACAGGTCTTGTTGTTCAATAAATAACCTAATTAAGTTACAGTCCACTGAGTTTCATTACCATCGAAGCCCCGAACATTGGTCCTTCGAGCCGAATAGTGAAGAAAATTATCTCTTCGATCGAGATCAACAGCTGCGTGGCCGCGAGACGAAAACCGATCGATAAGCTACCAAGAGCTTGCAGGTGTGCAACGAGAGCGAGACACCATCTGCTGCCAACGACGCCCGTGACAAAGATAGAACAACGGCTGCTACAGGGCTTGCAGGTGTGCAACGAGAGCAAGACACCATCTGCTGCCAACGCCGCCCGTGACAAAGATAGAACAACGGCTGTTACAGGGCCTTGCAGGAGTTTTCGCCGGCATTCCAGAGGAGTTGATCAGTCGGTGTGAGTAATTTCCTTTCATTTCCCTCCTGTAGTTAGTATAGCCTCAAAATGGTCAATAAGAAAGAGCAGGTTCTTGTAAATAAACGGGAACAAATTAAAAAAGACCTAGAGAGATTTGTAGAATTTTTGAGCGATTATACGTTAGATCAAAGGGGAAATTTAGAATTGCGATTGCCGCGAGTAGAAAGACTCTTAGACGAGTTTGAAATTGTTCAAAACGAATTAGAAGAGTTTGACAAAGACGGTTTTGAACGCGATCGTAATAATAACGAAAGGAAACAGTTTGAAGACGCGTTTTTTAGTTCAGTCGCGCAAGCAAAGGAGTTGCTTCCTAGAGCAGTAGCAAGTACGCCTGAGTTTACAGTAAACCGAACGGCTTATTCAATCGAGTCAAAATTAAAACTCCCGACCTTGCGAATCCCTGATTTCCACGGTAATTATGAAAATTTTGGTGAATTTAGGGACCTATTCACGGCGTTAGTACACGAGAATGAGAATTTGTCAGACGCACAGAAGTTTTATTATTTAACGAATTCGTTGAAGGGTGACGCCGCTCGGGTGATACAGAATTTAGAAATTACAGATGCGAATTACGCGACAGCTTTTTCATTAGTAAAATCGAGGTATGAAAACAAGAGATTAACTGTAAATTCCCACATTCGGTCCATTATGGAAATTCCGGCAATAGCGAAAGAAAATCATGTTCAACTTCGAGTTTTGTCAGATACGCTTATAAAAAACTTGAGGTGCTTGAAAGGTTTGAATCAAGAGGTAGATAAATGGGATAGCATTTTGATCTATATTATTAGTGAAAAGCTTGATGCAGAAACAAAACGCGCGTGGACTTCGCTTAAAGCTAAGGACGTTCTACCAACAGTAAATGAACTTATTGAATTTTTAGATGAACGCTGCACATTATTAGAAACGTTAAACAAAGGGGGTACAGCAAATACGACACATAAGCGAAATAAAACAAATAGCCTGGTTGCAGTCGCGGAACGCAGTTGTCCGGTTTGTAATCAGCAGCATTCGATTCATAAATGCGAGAGGTTTTTAGCGTTAAGTGTGGAAAATCGTGTAAAGGAAGTAAAGAGATTTAACCTTTGTTTCAACTGTCTTTATAAGGGACATGGAGTACGACAATGCAAAGGAAGACATTGTTTCAAATGTAAACGTAAGCATAACACGTTGTTACATGACGGACAAGGCGCGCAGGTGTTGCGTTCGGAGAACGAACCTACTACAAGCCAAGCCGACGCCTACGGCGGCGATTTTGCGTCTACCATAACGCTAATTAATCAAGATCGCCTGACAAATGGCAAGGAAATCCTATCTACAGCGTTAGTAAAAATACGCGCGGCAAATAATTGCTATTACGATTGTCGGGTACTGTTAGATTGCGCGAGCGAGCGAAACTATATTACCGCGGAGATGTGTAGATTTTTAAGATTAAAAACTACGTCAGTTAGTGCAACTGTGTGTGGAATAGGTTCACAAGAAACGAATGTAAAGCAGGAAGTTAGGGTCAATATTCAAGCAGTCGATGAACATAGCTATTCGGACTATTCTGCCACGTTGCAGTGTCTGGTCATAGAAAAAATAACTGAGAACATACCGGTAAGAAGTTTAGAAATTTCAAGGTTCAAAATACCGAATCATATTCATCTAGCTGATCCAAAATTTTATGAAAGTAGGAAAATAGATTTGTTGATAGGCTGTGACACTTTTTGGTCATTGTTAGGGCCGAAACAGATAAGTATAGGAAAAAACATGCCTTTGTTACAGCAAACTCGCCTCGGGTATGTAGTGGCGGGACCGATGTTCACAAAAAACACTAATGAAAGAACAGTAGCGCACTGTTCAATTTCAAACGCTTTGCAACGTTTCTGGCAGTTAGAGGAAATAGACACAACGTGTAATAGCAAGTTGGGTGACGAAAGCAAATGCGAGGAATTGTTTAGAACTACCACTCGTAGAGCCGAAGATGGGCGATTTATCGTAAAAATTCCGATACGGGAAAATGCTGGACAATTAGGTGATTGTAGGGAGCTAGCAGTCAAAAGATTACTTTCTGTTGAAAAACGTTTAAGTAGGGATTCGGAATTAAAACAGTTGTATACGCAATGCATGAATGAATATTTCAAACTGGATTATATGCGCGAAATAGATGAATCACGAAAGACTCACATGAGTTATTATTTAACACATCACCCAGTAATAAAAACTGATAGTTTGACGCATAAGGTCAGAATTGTGTATAATGCGTCCATGAAAACTGACACAAATTTATCGCTGAATGATATTCAATACGTAGGGCCGACGGTACAGAGTGGAATATTCGAAATTTTAGTACGTTTTCGAAAACATCGATACGCCTTTTCCGCGGATATTCAGAAAATGTATAATCAAATTTTAATCGACGAGTCACAGCATGATTTGCAAAGGGTGCTGTGGAGGGAAAATCCAAATGATCCAATAAAATGTTTTGTAATGCGAGTTGTAAGTTTTGGTCTTAGTTCCTCTCCATATTTAGCTACAAGGTGTTTATTGCAACTCGGCATCGAAAACGAAATGAGCTATCCGGTTGCAAGTGACATAATAAAAAATGATTATTACGTCGATGATCTTGTATCAGGTGCTGACACGGTCGCGGATGCGATACAAATTAGGGACGACATTATATCAATTTTACAGACCGCGAAGTTTGAATTAAGGAAATGGATCTCGAACGAACCGAAAATATTAGGGTCCATATCACGCGATGAAGATGACGATTTAAAGGTATTGTCATTCGGGCATGACATGCCAAATAAAACTCTCGGTGTTCTATGGAACGCAGATGCAGATACTTTTAAATGTACAGTGAGAAAATTTAGGTCGAATGAAGGGATAACAAAATGTGTCATACTCTCAACAATTAGTCAGATATACGATCCCTTAGGTTTAGTGGCCCCTGTAGTAATGGTGGCTAAGATTTTAATGCAGTCTTTGTGGAAGGCAAAGGTGTCGTGGGACGAAGTTTTACCGAAGGAATTGCAAGAAAATTGGATCAAATTTAGAGACAGCTTGCATTTAATCAATCAGTTCAGGGTTCCGCGGCATGTTTTGTGCATTGAACCGATCAGAATCGAATTGCATAGTTTCAGCGATGCGTCATTAAAATCCTTTGCGGCTTGCACATATTTGCGATCCGTTGATAGGCAGGGAAACGTATCAGTCAAATTATTATGTTCGAAATCGAGAGTAGCCCCCATCCGTTCCGTGACGATTCCGCGCTTAGAGCTGTGCGGTGCAGTTTTAGCAGCGAAATTAGCGCAGAAGGTGGAGACCGCGATGAAATTAAAATTAGACGCGCGATATTTTTGGTGCGACTCGACCATTGCTTTAGCTTGGCTAAACGCAGATGCGAGTAGATGGAAAATATTCGTAGCAAATAGGGTCGCCACTATTCAAGAGCTCACCCGCATAGAAGACTGGCGTCACGTGGGTACGAATGACAACGCGGCGGACATTGTAACTAGAGGCATGGAACCAAAGCAGTTTTTAGAGAATAAAATGTGGCCAAACGGCCCCGAGTGGCTTTTGCAAGACGAGAGTAAATGGCCATGCAGTGTAGAGTCTAAGCTGACTGATATACCGGATTCCCGTAACGTTAACGTAAATGTAGTAGCGGTATCGAGTTGTGATTTGCCCTTCATGTCAAGGTTGTCGGATTTAGGTAGCATGCAAAGAATTATGGCATACTGTTTACGTTTCATAAACAACTGTAAGGCAAATAGTAAACGGGTAACAGGATTGTTGAGCGCGCAAGAGTTAGATAAGGCTTTACTGGCATTCATAAAAATATCGCAGAGGAAGACGTATGCTTGTGAAATTAATGATTTAAGTAAAGGCAGAGAAATTACTGGTAGCAGCAATTTGGCAAATTTACGTCCGTTTGTTGACGACAGCGGACTGCTGCGAGTAGGAGGTCGGTTGCAACAATCTGAGTTACAATACGAAAGAATGCATCAAGTCATACTACCCCACGGGCATCCGTTATCAGAGTTAGTCGCGAGATATATTCACGTCGCACATTTACATTGTGGACCGCAGGCGTTATTGGCAATCATACGGGAAAGATTTTGGCCGGTAGCAGGAAGAAATCTCACGCGAAAGGTAGTACACAATTGCGTTCGCTGTTTCCGCGCAAAACCGAAGAGTGTAACCCACGTCATGGGTCAACTGCCGAAGGATCGGGTGGTACCGGCGCCACCATTTTACCATTGTGGTGTAGATTTCGGCGGACCCTATAGCATAAGGGATAAGAAAACCAGGGGTGCGCGAAAGGTAAAATGCTACATAAGTCTGTTCGTTTGCTTTAGTACAAAGGCAATACATTTAGAGCTGGTCGGCGATCTGACGGCTCAGGCCTTTGTTGCCGCTCTCAGACGTTTTATATCACGGCGCGGTAAACCAAAAACAATCTACTCTGACAACGCAACTAATTTCATAGGTGCAAATAACGAAATTAAAAATTTTTTGAATGGATCGAAGTTTCAAACCAAAATTAACCACGCTTTGACTGAGCAAGGCGTAGAGTGGAAATTCATTCCTAGTAGAAGCCCGCATTTTGGCGGACTGTGGGAGGGGGGTATAAAATCTGTCAAGTATCATTTAAAGAGAACCATAGATTCGACAGCGTTGATATACGAAGAGTTTAACACTCTGCTTGTACAGATTGAGGCTATTCTTAATTCCCGTCCTCTCTCTCCCTTAAGTTCTCACGTAGGTGATCTGGCACCTCTAACACCAGGACACTTTCTCATCGGAAGGCCACTAACGGCGCTCGCAAATGAGCAGCTAGGCGATGTCAAAACCAATAGGTTGGAGAGATTTCAACGTGTACAGCAAGCAACGCAGCAGTTTTGGAAGCGGTGGTCCCGAGAATATCTGCAGGAGCTCCAAAGGGCTACCAAATGGCAACAAGAAAACAATTCAACGGTTATCCGGGTTGGTTCTGTAGTACTGGTGAAGGAAGACAACCTGCCAATATGCAAATGGGTTTTGGCGAGAGTAATACAGCTTCATCCTGGACCTGATGGCGTTGCACGAGTCGCCACCATTCGATTGCCCAACCACCACGAAACCAGACGAGCAGTACGGCGATTGTGCGTGCTACCCGTGGACAATGGTGTCAGTGTCGACCATGAAGGTCAAGTGCGCGAGGGCAATTAAATTGTGTGTTAAAAGGTTCGCGATACTGTATGCTTAGTTTAAGGTATTTTTAGTTTTTATATGTTAAAATGTTCATAAAATCCTATTCTTAGTTTAGAGATCTGCAGTTTTGTATATGTTGAAATGTTCATTTCAAAGGGGGCGGCATGTTTACGCGCCAAATAATTTGAATGTGCGGCCAACGGCCAAGAGTTGCCCCATTATTTTAGCTTGTGTCGCTACCAACGGCAGGGCAGGGGGCAGTGTACGTTCGACCAGAGCAAGCAGCACACGTACAAGCGTGTACCACTCAGGGTGCATGGTATTAGTGTATTGTGCCGTGGCCACAGCAGCGACAGGTCTTGTTGTTCAATAAATAACCTAATTAAGTTACAGTCCACTGAGTTTCATTACCATCGAAGCCCACAACAATAACAAATTTCCAAATATTTCCATAGGGAAAGCACGCGTTATATTTTGATAGAGAATATCACGAATGAAAAAACAGAGTAAAGAAAACATTTTTATTAAAAAAATTACGAAACTAATATCTAAGTACTAATAGTTTACGGTTTTTTTTATGAGTGACAAGTGGAAATTTTCCGGTAAATTTCTGATTACCAATTTTCGCCGTTACCATGGAAAATTTCCAACTAAATTTGCATAAGGGATATTCTCATATACAGGGTGGTCCACTTTTTTGTAGCAGGACTTTAATAGTAGACAGAAAAACTTATTTCAAGGCGAAAATTTCATATGAACATAGGCCCTGAAACTATTCGTTTTAAAGATACAGGGCGTTCAAATTTTCGAAAAAATATAATTTTTTCTATACATTATCCCAACCAGCTGAGATAATTCAACTAAATTTGGTGTGCAACTCTAGCCTAAATGCTACTACATACCATGACATATCAAGGTCATTGATAGACCAGTGGCGGAGAAGTGGGGTTTCGCGACCAATAAATTTAAAAATTCACTAGTACGACCCTGTTGAAAATCGAAATTGTTTATTTTTTCAAAAAAGGCGTTTAATTCTCTACAAAAAATTTCCCCATATCTCCAACGGTTCCTTAGCAATTTTTAATAGTTTGGTCAAATTCATGTTTTTTATTCAAAATAAACTCGACTAGTTTTGGAGTAGAATATTCAAATCTACACGGTGACGGCTTTCATTTAAATAAAGAATTATCGAAATTGGCCCTGTGGAGGTCTCAAGATAGACGTCGAAAGAAAACGCTTCACGTTTTAAATATATAGATGCCAACTTCAAAAAATTTAAAATGTTTTTTTCTACTCCTGTAACTAAAATGCCATTTAACATACCAACATCACGTCGCTAAGTGACCTTTTAATCATGCCTTTATAACCTATGACTAAAGAGCCTCTTAGTCATGAGCTGAAGTTGGCAACGATGTTTTAGTCATGGGGTGAAGTTAGGTTCAAATAGTATTTGCTTTATTAGCCACAGCCAAAACTAAAATCAAGTTAGTTTTCAACCGTCACTTTGACGTTTGTTAAGCATAATTTAACCTGATATAATAAATGTCAAAATTTTAATGAAATAATATGGTGTTATATTCTCTAAATTTGTGGTCCTAGAAAAAGTATAGTATGCAACTCGTTTTATAAACTTATTAGTCACTCATTTTATTAAACACTCGCTCCGCTGCGCCTCGCTCGTGATTAATAAAACTCGTGACTAAAATGACGTTTACAAAACTTGATACATAATATACTATTTCCTACTCCTATCTTTAAAATGCCATTTATGGTATATGTTTCCATGACGCTAAGTAATCTTTTAAACACACCTTCACAAGCCGTGGGTTCGTGGGTTTTAGTCACGGACTGAACTTTTAATGGCAAAAATCAAGTTAGTTTTCAACTTTCAACAGTCAAAGTTGACGTTTGTCAAGCATAATTTAACCTAACATAATTTTCAAAATTTTAATGAAATAATGTTATATTGTCTAAATTTGTGGTCGTAGAAAATAATATATTATGATACGAGTTTTATAAGAAGCATTTTGTAGCACGCACGGATTTAGGATACGACGAGCGAAGCGAGGAGTGCCCTAAAGGAGTAAGTGGTACAAAATGCCTTATAAACGAGGTATCATACAGTATTTTATCTACTTTGCCACTTTTTTAAGCAAAAAAATGAAAATGTTTAGTATTTTTATTGTAGCATCGCTTTGTGTCTATTACGATACGTAAACGCGTATCGTAATAGCCTCAGTACGAACCCAAAGTAGATAAAGTATAGTATGCAACTCGTTTTATAAACTTATTAGTCACTCATTTTATTAAACACTCGCTCCGCTGAGCTTCGTTCGTGATTAATAAAACTCGTGACTAAAATGACGTTTTTTGTATTCGCTCCCCAAACTGGTTACTTTGGAAACTGTCTAGGATCCTCAAAATGGCCATTTAGAGGCCTTGTACTTAAAGTCGTCATGTCAACATTTTAGCGGACTCAAACATTAGTTGCCATGACGACTTTAAGTACAAGGCCTCTAAATGGCCATTTTGAGGATCCTAGACAGTTTCCAAAGTAACCAGTTTGGGGAGCGAAATGGTTATTTAACCAACAAGTGTGTTAATAAAGGTGATTAATAATCGAGAGATTTTAACGCGTGAGCGAGTGGAGCGAGCGAACGCGTTAATGAGCGAGATTATTAATCACCGATTAACATAAGAGTTGGTTACAAGACTTTTCCGTCAATCGTACAATTATTAAAATCCACCAAAAATATTTATTAGTTTTGACATTTCAGATACATTTGACGTTTAGTACGTATGGTTGCCGATGCCGGAGCAATTTTGCGGCAATTAAAATACTTGGCGGTTGGAAATCCACCTCTGTTGCCGAAGGATACATTGAGAACTCGATAGGTATAAAATACAAACTGCCACAAAGATATTGAGCGAAGCGTTTTCTAATGTAAATATTTATATTAATAAATCCACGGAATAATTTAACCTTTAGTTTTGACATTTCAGATACATTTGACGTTTAGTACGTATGGTTGCCTATATAAAATCATTGCGAAAACGGGTCTATTAATGCATGATTTTTTAGACAAAATCATGCATTAATGAGTCGATATATAAACGATTGACGGAAAAATACATTTTCGCGCGGCCTCCTAATATAATGCCGCGTTAATGGTAATTGAAACTTCATATTATAATGTTTGGAGAGCTAATACAAAAAAACGTTGTATGCAACACGTCCTCAAATGGCTTTAGAGGACTCATCTTCATATTACGGACTCGGCTGCGCTGCACTCTAGTTTTATAAATACCCAATCTTTAAATTTGAAATTACGCGGATTGATAGATTCTGATTGGCACGGTGACGCATGCGCATTCGAACATGCGCAATTAGCGTTTAATGCGTCTGCGTCACTGTTGTCAAACTAACGTCAGTGTCAAAACCCAGAAGATCTGGGTTTTCTGGTTAACACAAATTTTCTTATAATCATGGTTGTTTTTAATTGTTGTTTTCTAGTCATGTAAGAAATTAATACATAAAGTAGTGTTGTATGTAGATGTAGAATAGATTTTGTGAATATGGTGTCCATAATTAAAAACCAGTTGCTGAAACATCTCTCCAGGTTTGTGCTTTGTAGACAGTCGTTTCGTATTTTTACAATTAATCCCCAATTTTGTTAGGTTCACTAAGAACTTATCAGCCGATAAAGTCAATCTGAGTACTTTCAAGGGAGAGGGCGAGCTGTCGAACCTGGAGCTAAATGAAATCGTCCTCACTGATTTGCTGGAACTTCCCTCGTGGCTACGTTTAACCAAAGCTTTATGCAATAAAGTTACGTTTAGGATACAATGGACGAAGCTGAAGAGTGTGCCTATACACCTTGTAAGTAGCTGTTGTGAGCGTAAAGAAATTTTAGTAATTTGGTATAAGAAATTCAATCGAAAGGAATGTTGCCAGCTCAATGGTTTGTTATTGTACAAGATAGGAAAATGAAATAGCAAGATAAAGTCGCAATCTGTATAAAGTGTTTGATTGGGAGAAATTCTAGAAATTTGCAGTTATATAAATGTCTCGTTTGTGGGATGGTTTAGTATTTTTATGCATAAGACAGTCATTCAACCAAAATATGAGTAATATATCAACTGAAGAAAGATAAGGAGTGTATGACAATAATAATCATGGAATTTATTTTCCCAAATTAGTTATTGTTGCAAAGTTTTCAATGTACTTAAGGATTATTATCAGTAATGAATACAGACACTATGTAAATTTCATTATCGTATTAACATTTAACAGAACCGTTTCCAAAAGATTTTTTATATTTTCAAGCTTACCCATAAGCGAGACATGCAGAATTTGTTGTTTAACATTTATTAAATGTCGTTGGTCTTATAGTTTGCCTTCTAAGAAAACATGTTAATTAATTCAATTGCACTTTGAATCCAAGCAATAATTAACATGCATGTTATATAAAATAATGGCATTCTCAAAAGCAGATTGACGTATTATAAGGGACAGAATTTGTTGGTAAAACATATTAAACTTAATATCAATCAAACTGAATTAACTATAAAAAATTAAATTTTTAATAAATGTATACAATTTTAATAGTAATAGAATTTTCAAGTTTGCTATCAATAAAAACACTAAGAAGTTTGCTTTATATTACATTAAAAATATTTTTAAAAACTGCATTCGATAATAATTCTATTGCCAGAATGAATAGCCAAACAGTTTTCTTCAATTTTGTTTTAAATTCATTTATACATTCTGCCTCTCAAAGATATTCAGTAATTATTTTAACATTTAGTAACAAACGACTTGCGGGATTAGACCGTGTCATGATTGAGATCGAAGAAGAGGCGAAACTCGACTGAGTCGAGTTTCGCCTCTGACGTGGTTCACACGTTGAGTTATCGTGCTCTTTTGCTTTTTTCCTCCTGATAAAGCCCCTTACGAAAGTGGGCGAAACGTTGAGTTCTTTGATCTCAATCATGACACGGTCCAATCCCGGAGTCGTTTGTTACTTAATGACAATGGCCGTAAAAGCCTCAAAAATCAATTATTTTAACAGTTTTATAGCTAAGGCATGTTCGAAGCAAATTAATGAAAATGTTCACTTATAAATTAAAAGTTTTTGTTTCTTGAGATAATAACAGTACAAAACAACACGCTGTCACTCAAAGCAGTTTGTCATCCCGTCTTTTAGGTTATAGTGGTTTACGTAACAAGTCCGGAAAGAGTATCTTTACAGGACGCGTAGGCACATTTCAGGCCGAAGGTGAGGCCTGAAAGCCTAGTCTGTAAAGGACATTTCCGAATGAGTTACGAACAACATTTTTTAGGAACCTGTACTTAATTTTACCTAAATTTTGAAACATTACAATATGAAACGAGCATTATACTTTCGTAAACAGCTAGAGAGATTTGTAGTTCATATCCTTAGAAACAAATATTGCAAACCAATCAAAACAGCAATTTTTCATAATAGTCCTGTAATGAAGTACTTTCCGGCCTAAATTGGGACAGTAATGCATGATTTTCGGAACAGGTGCGTAAAATAGTAATTTTTCTCCAACCATACGAATAAGACGCCATATTGTCGAATAATTTTGTATAAAAAGTAAGTCGTTTCGGGATGTTCACCATTTACCTTGGCAACTGTACACTTTTCGATTCATATTTGCACTAGTACAAAAATGGACGCAAGATAGGGTTTTACATGGCAAATTTTAAATAAAAAACAAACGCTTCGTCAATATTCGGCAATCGCCATCATTGTTGTTTATTTTCCCCGTATAGTTATTATTTCTACAATGTTTGATTGTAAATAATAAGTCATATTACCGAATTTATGAGTAGTTGGGGAAAAAATGGTGTTTCATTCGACCAAAAAAATGCGTTTTCGGGATGGGTAAGACTAACCGGATGACACGCAGTGGAGTCCGGTGATCTGTCTTCTTCCGAAATCATGCATTTTTTTGTACTAAATAAACAAATAACTATTACGTTACAAGACTAAAAAGTAGTGTTTTGCAGGTTGAACCAAGTAGCTTCCCTGGATGCTTGGGAAGACCTGCAAAACACTTTCCGGTCATGTATCTGAGTCCATACTTTCAAACTTGTGAAAATTGTATTATTTTGTAGTAATATTAAACATATTAAAATCCCAATAATGTTACCATAACAACGCTGTTCAAAATTATGGCTCTATATTGAATATTTTTAATGGTTGGACCAAGCGTAAAACAAAAATGGTTATATCACGTTGTCAAGCATCTATACATCGTAACTATGATAAATAGGAATTTTCTATTGTCTTACTTAATGATGTGGGTCGGGTAAATACCTAGTGGGTAGAGTATTTATAAATGGGTATTTACCTGGGTATTTACCCCTGCCTCGGGTAAATACCTAAAAACTGGGTATTTATCAAATTTTTAATATTTAGAAAGCTAAGCTAACTTTTACTCACATAATAATGTTATTAAATAAACTACGTACAGCGTGAGTACTAAAAATTGGGGAAAGAGCGGGAAATTTTGAATTAAATCCTAGTAATTTTTTGCTTTTATGTGTCTTGCAGGTGTATCGCCCCAACTTTCTGGTTACGTGTCATTGGTGGTACTGTAAATCTATGTCAAATTCGAAGTTAGCAGGTTAGTTTTCGAGTCAGTTTTAACACAAACTGACACAAAACCTAACCCAAACGTATAAATGCACTGGAATATTTTATATAAAACTACTTAGCTGGACCGGCAAACGTTGTTCTGCTCAAAAATAATTTTTCTCTTTTAATTTTGTCATGTTCATCGTCTTGGACTTAAAAATAAATGCCATTTTCGCAATCAACGTCTCAAAAAACCTCAATAACGACACCCATATCGATTTTTAGGGTTATTTGCCCCATTTTACCCTCTAAGGGGTAGCAGACCCGACAGACGTTGTCCTGCCCGAACGTTGGTTTACCTACTATTACCGGGTTCAACAAACGTTTTTACAATATTCCAATTTTCGATTTTTTCATTTTAAAAAATGTTGGGGGGGGGGGTGAAATTTTGGGGTTATATGTTCTGATATGCGAGAAATCTTTAAAAAACTAAAAAAGAGAAATTCGTCAAAATTTTTTTAAAAAAAGTCCTAGAACCCGATTGCAGAGTCACCTACCGGGTCCAATTGTGAATCTAAACGATCCAGGGGCCCACTCAAACACACACAAAAAATTTCATCAAAATTGGTCCAGCCGTTTAGGAAGAGTTCAGTCACGTATATACATACAGAAGAATTATATATACAGGGTGTAGAAATGCTTTACGCACCATAGGGATTTCAATGCAAATTTTTTCATATGAAAATATTTGCTTCCCTAATTATTTTTAGCCCAGTCAAATGTTACATCGGAACTTACATTAAATGGGGTATTAATAATTTTTGGAGGGGTGTTTCGGACCATTCCTGGGACTACAAATCCAGATTTGCAACCCTCAGAAACCTGTGCTCGCTGAATGGCAGTCGAAAAACATCGACTTTTTCGGACTTTTCTCGGTTTTTTGACAAGATCTCCTAAACTATGCGTTTGTTGGAAAAAATATTACACAGCTTTGTTAAAGTAAATTAAATTTCCTACAAAATAAGATCAAAATCGTTTTTGTGAGTTGTATAGTTAACGAGATACAGCTTTTCAAAGATTTACTTTTTTTCCAAAAAGTGAAAATTTTACGTTTTCTTCATGTTTCGAGTTGGGATACAGGCAAAATACCACGTCCTACAGAAAAGTCAAAAACAAAAGTTGTAGGAAATTTAATTAGCTTTAGTTTGAGCTAAGGCTGGTCCTTGTATCCCAGATAGTCTCGTCAGAAATGACAAAAAAACGACAAAATAAAAAAATGCTTTTTTTAGTTGAAAGTTGAGTATTATAACCAAAATTACAGTCTGTGGGTGATGGGATTTTTCCAGAAAAAATATTTAAGCAGAATATTTCATGTATTTACATTTTAACTAACAGGTACAACTGGCTCTTTTAAAAAGTTCTTCAATGACTATAAAAACCACTGTAAACTTTCTCAACTTAGTTATACATTTGCCGCCAACATGTGATGAAAAAAACATTAATTAAGGTGTTGGTGAAGGAAACGATGTTACTTAACTTTCAACCAAAAAAAATTTTGTTCATCCTTTTGTTTTTTGTAATTTCTGACGAGACTATCTGAGCTACAAGGGCTTCAGCTCAAATTAAAGTTTATTAAATTCCCTACAACTTTCATGCTTTTGACTTTTCTGTAGGACTTGTCATTTTGCCGGTATCCCAACTCGAAACGTGAAGAAAACTTAAAATTTTCACTTTTTGAAAAAAAGGTAGGTAAATCTTTGAAAAGCCGTACCTCGGTAACTATATAACTTACAAAAACGATTTTGATCTTATTTTCTAGGAAATTTGATTTACTTTAAGAAAGCTATAGAAGATTTCTTCCAACAAACTCATAGTTTAGGATATATTGTCAAAAAATCTAAAAAGTCTGAAAAAATCACTGTTTTTCGACCGCCATTCAGCGAGCACAGGTTTCTGAGGGTTGAAAATCCGGATTTGTAGTACCAGTAATGTTAGTTCATGCATTTTTTGTGTAACATTTGACTGGGCTATTTTAGAGCAAACTTGTATGGAAATTTTTTGTAGAAAAAAAATTCTGTATCCATTTATGCTATCATTTGTCATTTTACATTTTGGAAAACCGAAAATTTAAAGAAATAAAATTACCATTTTTAGACAAATGGAAATTATTGAAGCATCTCAAAGCATCAACAACATTAGTTTGCTGTTTATTTGTTTGCATCTGTCAAATGTAGCGGCTACCATGGCACTTATTGCACCTGATCTGCTTCCAGCATACCACCACTTCACAATTTGCGCTGATTTTTGAAAAAATTATAATTCTAGTTTATTTCATTATTAGGTTTTCTGACGTAAAATGGCAAAAATGATGGTATAAATGGATGCAGAATTGTTTGCTCTACAAAAAACCTATTTACAAGTTTGCTCTAAAATAATTAGGGAAGCAAATATTATCATATGAAAAAATTACCATTGAAAACCCTATGGTGTGTAAAGCACTTATACACCCTGTATAAAGAAAATGACAATTTAAATGTAACACTGAATAAGCAGTCACCCAGGTAAATTTATAGTTTATCGGGATGAACCATTGGCTGCCAAAGTTTATAGAAATAAACAATAAGCAATAAATTGCACCTGTCAGAATTTACAAAAAAAATGTGATGGCTCTCACTCCGGAGATTGGGAGGATTTATATTGTTTGTATATTATTTTCCAACTTGTTTCCATTTTTGAAAAATTAACTTAACATTAACTTGGAGAATGTTAATAATGATACATACTTATATACATATTAAGAAACAATCTTAATAAGACAAAGAAAATAACAAAATGATATAAACAACGTGGTATACCGATGGGACCATAATTATGTATAACAGCAATGAGATAGCATGAACAAAAGCACATAAGACTTGAGTGAGAAAGAGATAACCGTTCAAAAAAGTTATTTTAGTAGGCATGTTTAGTTGACGTATGCTCATAATTAAAATGAGCGTCAAGTCTACTCAAATATTTGTTTCTATGTTCATCTCCTTCTTCAAGCATTGGATTCTGTTTTTATTCATGTTATCTTATTGCTGTTATATACAGGGTACCTAAAATTGTACGGAACATGGCAATTCCATGAGTTGGAAAAAGTTCAAATACCGGGTGTCTTAAAATGAATTACATCTAGTATGCTTTGAATTTCCCATAATGCAATCTAAAATTTTACTTGAAATTGGCAAGTCTGTCTATGTCAAATTCGAGGTTAGCAGGTTAGATTTTGCGTCAGTCTGTGTCTAAAGTGACGCAAAACCTAACCTGCTAACCTCGAATTTGACATAGACTTACAGTCTTACCAGTTTCAAGTAAAATTTTAGACTGCATTATGGGAAATTTAAAGCATACTAGATGTAATTCATTTTAATACATCCGGTACTATTTGCTATAAAAGTAACCGAAATAGAAAATGCAATAATTACTTTGGTAGCTAGGCAACAAGTAGGTGCAATAGCTACTTGTTACCTAGCTGCCAAAGTAATTATTGCATTTTCTATTTCGGTTACCCTTATGGCAAATTTGAACTTTTTCCAACTCATGGAATTGCCATGTTCCGTACAATTTTAGGCAAGCTGTATAATTATGGCCCATCGGTATTTTGGCAGGAACTGTTCTCAGTCCAGCTTTTTTTTTATTCTACATTTTTATAAAATTCGAATTGAGCACCTTCACTTACCAAACAATTATACTGGTTAGATTAGCTTTATAATATTTATAAATGAGGCTATAAATACCCGTTTAAATAGCCATTTTGGGTATTTACCCGGGTAAATACCCCGGGTATTTGCCCCTACAAATAAATACCCGGGTAATTTACATCACTAGTTTTACTAAATGAATTATATAATCACTAAAAAAATTTATACACAGCAAGGAAGATATCTGATATTTTAGTCTATGACGTTCACACAGTACAGATCAACAACACCTCTGGTATATACAATAAATGATTTTGTGTCGGACGGATCCATTACGTAAGTAAAGGGGTAACAGATAGCGTGACACACAGCGGTCAGTAGCGTCGGCTAAATATATTTCTCGATATTTATAAAGTTTTTTACTTGGATCGCAAAACGTGGACAGACATGAAACATTAGCTATTTATTGTTTTCTCAGTAACTCTGTTATGTTAACAAAGGTCCCATCTCTGATGTAATTACCAATTTCATCATGTTTTGTGACCCCTTTTTCAAAAACAAATAAACGCTGCCAACGACTGAAGGTTAATGATAGCCGTCGGCTCATATGACGTCACTTACTGGTGTCTTCTCATTTCAATCTTGCTCTACCAATGAATTAATGCTACAGTGAAGTGTGCTGGAGAAATGGCCTGGCGAATCATACAATACTCTTAATGTATTATTATATGCAATATTTGTCTGTTTTAAGTGATGCTATTATCATTTTTGAATGTCTAAATAGTGAACAGTAATAATGCATAAATAGTTATCTTTTTAATAATTAAGTTGCTGCTGAATATTTTTTAATGTACTATTTTTTATTGCACAGAGTTTAGATGAAGTCAACATCACAGCAGAAACATGCGAGGAGCTTCGGCCAATGTCGGGACAGGCAGGTTTGTCTTCCTATGCTGGAGTACCTGGAAAGTACAGCTTCATACATAAAGTAATAGATGGCATAACAGTAACAGTCAACACAGTTAACATTACGTTTAATAGTCCCGCATTCACAGCTAGTGTTCAGGTATTTAAGGGTTAGTCTTTAGCTTCACCCTACTAATTTTGTACTCTTTGAAAGGTGTCTAGGATCGTGGTAGAATCAAAAAGCCCCGGATGGGAGAGGGCAGACTTGAGAATGACTAGGCTGAAAGAGCCTGAAAAGGGGCAGTTGCTAATTTTCAAGGAACTCGAGTGGCAGACTGTGCGGATTGAAGCTAAATCCACCAAAGACAAGAACTTAACGCCGCTTAGGCTTTTAACGAATCAAGCTCGGTGCAGAATAACCATTAAAAAGAGATTATCAGGTAAATTTGCAGAATATTTCTTAAAAATAACTTGCCCCAAATTATTAAATTTCTTTTTATTATTTTTTTAAATTTTATTTGCCAGATCAACAATGTACAATTGTTATATAATATAAACAATTAATATAATGAGTGTATGAGACCACTTAACGTCCTGTTTATACTGTTATCAGTAAGTTGACATTTTTATTATTATTATTTTACATAACTACCTATACATAATAATTATATGGCAATGGTGTCACTTTTACGAGAAATTGTTTCTTTTAATTTCGACATTTTTGATAGGCGTTGAATCAGGAGAAGAGGAACCGTGGAGTGGCCCGCTTGATCACGAGATTTGTCTCCTTTAGTTTTTTTTTTGTGGGGCCATTTCAAAAGTCGCGGTTATTTAAATAGACCTGACAATTTAGAAGAATTGAAAAATTATATAATTCTATATCATTTTATAACTTGCAACTATGTAATGATTTGTAGTATTTGTTAATGATTTCAAGAATGCTATCTCAGTAACTTCAGTAGTGATTACTTCCTTACTGATGGAAATTGTCATTGTAATAATTTATTTGTTTCAGATTGTTCCATAATGGGTTCAAGATTAGTTGTGATATTAGATGATTTACTCTGGGTTCTAACAGATTCCCAACTTAAAGCCGCTTTACACTTTTTAGATTCATTAGCTGGTCTTGTTCAGAAAGCTACAGCTATTACTAGGAAAGCCAAAGCTGCTAGAAAATTAGAGGTAATGCAACTGTCGATTAATAAAGATTGCGAACTTTATTATACTAATTTTTCCTTAAAATGCCTTGCTCGAGCAGATGTACCACGGCTTTTATATTCTAGGAACTACCAGAATATCAAGCGCAGCTTGCACAACAAGCGAGAGCAAAGGACGGAACATCGGCAATATCGAAGATATTTTCTCGCTACGACGTAGTTGAAACTTCATATCACTTTTTATCCCAGCACATTGTATTACATTTATGTGATGATCCAGGAGGTAGTTATTAATCTTTTGCAATAAAATCTGATTAACTGAAATACAATTCTGTTGGTCAGTGGGCCGGTCATGTCATCCAAATCTGAAAGATGGTGCCGCACTGCAGGTCAGTGTGAATCGTTTTCAAGTAGACTACTATCCATATCACTTAGCCAAAGGTGACCGCAAGCATTGGCCGCGATACAGGGAAGCAGCCATACCTCACACACACTGGCAGGAACAAGCTGTTTCTTCTTTTAAATCTCGTTTGCTAGATCTTGTTGAACGTAATAAGCCGCAGCATACGCCTCTTACTAGATCAAATAAGGTGAGAAGTATTAGAGTATTTTAATTTTATAACAGTCACTGCAGACAATCCAGTTTTGCAAAGATAAAATGTAGAAAATGGCAGCAATGCCTGCGTAGCTTTCTTTAACAACTGTGGACATTCCTCTTGCAATTTAATCCAAATTGACATCAAAGAAAATTGTTTTTTTCTTTCAAGTTTATTGCTAAATTATTATATTGTTCTTTATGTTGCAAGGAAAAAATTTTGTGAATAATTAAAGCAGATATTTAACCACTTATTTAATCATAAAATTTGTTTTATATGATTTGAAGTCATTACAGAAAGTATTTTAATTTGCAAACATTTCTTATGTGTCTTGGTGTGTCTTTGCGGAAACGCTGCATTATATTACTCATACCTTAACATTATAAGCCGACGAAAAGCACTAAGTATAAGCAATAAACTTATTTTAAGGGTAACAAACCAGAACAAAACGATGTTCCCAATAGCCCAACGTTCGAGCAAGGTCGAAAACTTCCGCAGAGCCCCACTCAGGTGAAAAACTTCATTTTGCAACAACTGGCAAAACTAATGACGGCTTGTGCTATCATTCGGGTCGATGATTTTACCCTGTACAAGGTCACAACTTCTGGTAAAAAGCAGGCACTTAAGGAGTTCATTGCAGGTGAGCTACACTGAAACAATGTTGTGGATTTCACTCTGAAATTACTGTATTTTCTTATTGCTTTTTTATCATAGCCCAACATAAGAGGAGAGACAAAAATGTTGGCACAGGTATTATGCGTACCGTATAAACACATGTAGGGTGTGTAGTTTCTGGTAGAAGCTGTAGTAAGTTTAAGTGCTCAAACGATTGTTCCATTTTCTTTTTTCACGTAAAATCTTGTCTCGACTTGAACCTGTTGGAAAAATTATAAAAAATAAATAATTTAGACAATGACAGATTAGCTTGAAATGCTATTTTACATTTAAATTTTGACAAATTTAATGGCAAAGCCATATCCCATAATAATTAAGAAACAAATTTGGTTGTTACCTAAATTATTTCAAAAATATATTTAACAGTTTTTACAGTACAGGTGCTGTAATTTGAGTTGATATTTTTTTATCCAATAAATACAATAATAATAAAATTGCTCAGTATCGATACCATCAAAAACAACTTTAACGACATAAAAACGACATTATCGGGAACTTTAACCGAATGCGTAGCCCCAACCCTGTTACGATGGACGGTAACAAAAGGTTGCTCCGACTTGGAAACGCTCGGCGAGAGGGCAGGTTCTTGACGACCTTTGAAATAGGGCTACAATTCCATTAAAAGAAATAAAAGATGTTAAATATTGATGCGCCACCACATTCGGGCTAAATTGGGAAAGCAAAATCAGCAACACAGGTGGACGCACTCTGAATGTGGAAGCGAGTGATTCACCTTTCTACTTCTACCTTGGCAGAGCTTGAGGTGGCGGCTGCAACAGCTGAACCGAACCTACCTTTAGCTGCACTTTGCTTACATCATCTGGATTTCTGTACATCAAAACAAACCACAAAATGGCATGCAAACACCAATGAAAAACGTAAATAATTAACAATAAACTTTATTAAAGTAATAAAGTATGTGAATGACAATGAACATGGAAATGTTTACTGGTTACAGTTAAAAATAATAGGCAAAGGGGGTTAGTTAGGTTAAATTGCGATGTTTAAACTAAACACAGTGGTACAATGACAATCAAACAATAATGACTTTAAATTCTGCATAAAAGAACTACATTACAAGACCAAAATTAGTGACAAATCACTCAAATAGTGATGCAACAACAATGTTTACTTGAACTTACAATGCAAAACAACATATAGGTGTTAAAACTTGACTAAAAATTCACTTCGGTCGGTTTGACATCTTACAATTTAAATTAACAATAGCACGCGGCCAAGACAACGCTTCACTATACATTTCTAGGCGTTACAAACACTATTAAATTGACAAATACCTTGAGTTGAAAAAATTCAGACGTTCTGGTTACGTTGTTCTCATCAAGCTGCAAGTCGCTCCTCAGCCAATGCCACGAAAAGAACGGCAGGGAAACTGCATAAGGGCGGTATTCAAGCAGGCATGTTGACATTAAATCCCCGGGATGGGAAGAGTGAAGCATCTACGGTAGGTAGATTCGGTACGGCACTTCGTGACTTCACTACGGTGATAATGTAGCACATAAACGAGGTTTTTCACTTAATAATCCGCTATCAGTGTAATTGGAGGTACCCAGCTCCACAATATAGCAGAAACCCTTGGATAAACATCTCACGTCGCTGACACAAGTGTTTGACAACAGCTAACATACATTTTCACTAATTTTCGACTTTTGATGAGGCTAAGTTACGTGTCAACACACTCGCTGGTATCAATGCACCGAGCGACTGGCAGCTGATGAGGGTGATCTAAAATAGGGCTCAAACTTATATGGTAATTACGGACGAAAACGCTGAAGCAGCAGAATTGATGTGATGTGAGGGTAAAATGCGCTGTAGTCGAAAACGTAGTAAATTGGCCGGCGTATTTACAAATATAGTGCTCCCGAAATGTATTGCAGTACGAGGATAAAAGCAATGTGGTGCAATCTAGACATTAACAATGAATGTATTTGAGCTCGAGCACTGTTTTGGTAATAAATTAGTTCTTATTGGTATAACGGCTGGCCGAACAATGACAAGGCCGGCCACAGGTGCCGAGGCTAGCGTGTGCATTTTTGAATGTGCACGCAAACCCTTGCAAAATGGGTGTAATCGGTTAAGTACCGCATACATTTGGACTTTTCGGCTATTTTAAGTTGACGGTCTGTACAAAATTTATCCGAGTATGAATTTGATGGGAATGGTGTGTACTTGCATTGTTAGGAAGATATGTAAAAATGTAATGAAAAGAAACTTTCAGAATTGATGAAAACGTGGCTACTATAGACCTACAAACCTATATACACGCATTCTGCACGTAACAAAGACAAACAAGGCAAGATCTTGAGTAGTGTTGAACAACAAATGGAACGTTTGATAGAATATTTTAAAGAAACTGCAAACATAGATAGACAAGGAATTAAAATCCAACCTGATAGAGAAGTACAACAATTACAGGTAGACCTAGATCCACCAACCAAAGAAGAACTAAAGCACGCTATTCAGGAAATCAAAAAAAAGGAAACCCTAGAAATTGACCAATTAACAGCAGAGATGATGATAGATACGGAAACTGTTGCAGCTACTTATGATAAAAATCTGGGAAAAGAAGATATTTCCTGAGGACTAGCTTGATAGGGAAAATTCTGAAAAAGTGAAACTCAAGTGAAAGTATTTAACTTAAATAAATTAAAAATCTTCCAAATGTTCAATTAAGACAAACCTTAATGAGGTGGAACGATAGAGACACCCAATGTGTATGAGGAAGGATTAAGTAAGTACGTAACCTCTTGTACCCCATAATAAACAAAAAATTACACCTCAAAACAGAGTGCTTGTTGCTAATTTATATATCAATTTTAAGGCTTGTTTTAACCTCGCATGTCCAGTGTGGAGTAATACATTAGAAACGCACCTAAGGAAGATCCAAGTCCAAACTAAAATCAGTCGTATTGCAGTGAACGCCCCATGGTTTGTACGTATTGAACAAATACATAGAGAACTGAAAATTCATGGCAATCAACCCAGAAAACAACACCGTAGAACACAACAGAGGAAAAATAATATGAATAGCAACAAAATAGTACCAAAAACTGTATTCCACAACAAGCCAACACAAAGGCAAATTAGCAGAGAGCACGCAAACCTTCCATGCAATATAAAAATCAGAAATAAGAAGAGCAATAAAAACAATTCAAAAGCAAAGCAGCAGGAGACGAAGAGATAATAGGGCAATTACAACAGATATTCAACAAAATATAAAAAACACAAAATATATCAAAGCAATGGACAAAGTCAGAAATTATTTTATTACACAAAAAGGGCAACATTGAAAAAATAGACAATTACAGACCCATAAGCCTAATATCAAACATCTACTAAGTGTTTGCATCAGTACTATTCAACATAACGCAAAAAATCTTAGACAAACACCAACCCCGAGAACAAGCTAGCTTTAGATCCTCCTTTTCTATAATTGATCATTTGCACACAGTAAACCAGATTGTTGAAAAGCATAACAAGTACGACGAACCGTATTCATAGCACTAATCGAACATACTTATTAATGGGGAGCACTGGATCAACAAGAAGTAGGAAAGAAATACATTAATCTCATAAACATATACAGTAGGAAGATACAGTAAGCATGAATATGAAACGATAAAGAAGCTGACCTGCGGTTAATTAATTAAAATAATCAATGGTAGTAAAAAATCGCAGATTAACCCCCTTAAAGTTCGTACTACACGGAAGCTCTAAAAATGGCGATATGGTCGTGGGTTCAAACCACCAGCTGTGTACCCTGCAAAGTCTTCAAAAGAAAGGATATGGGCGCCAGAAATCAGATGATTTCGAATAATTTAAATAAACTACAAATGACTAGCGTTTATTTAATAACTACTGAATAATCTGTAGTATGGTAATTCAATAATAAATAATCAAAACTATTTGATCACAAATAATGTCACAGTAGAGCTGTGCAAGTTAAATGAAGGTTGCGACACGCACCAAGAAACCCCTTTTTGTAACCACAAATAAATCGAGTAGTATGCATACCGCTGTCATTTAAAAAAAACCTTTCTGTTCAGGCTATTGAAAGCAACTCCTTTTACAAAGGTTCAATTACACACATAAATTGTATATAAATATACGCATTAAGCAAGTATTAAAATAGATTGACTGAATGAGATTAAACTTTATATGTTAATAACAACGGAAAGTACAAATTTAAACTGCCCGAATCTGCTTAAAAGCAGGAAGACCGTCCACTTTTAAAGTAGTATTATATAACACTAAGAATCACTAACCTTCGACCCCCAAGGCTGCTGTTAACCAAAGGCTGGCCAGGAGTTGCTATACCCGGGGGACAAAGCGCCAGGGATGCGTCCGTAATTGCAGAAAAGCCATTCACAAGCCGCAGGAGCTAGGTAGGACGTTAGCAGGTGTTGAAAATTAAATCGGACGGCAACCTTAATTCCAAGATTAAATTTTCGAGTAAAACTGTCGATTAAGAGCTAAATAAATGCAATTAATAGGAGAATAACAAACAGAAAAACGCCATCGTACCTGATTATAGTCAGCCCTTCAAAATTAATCGTCGTGGCGTAATAAAGCACGAACGGGACCTTTTTAGAAGCAAGTTACTTCGTCGAGGTGCAGGAAAAGAATCCTAGCGCATTCGGCCACTGACGAAAAACAGCTGAACGCTGCGACCTCGCGATAAGCCAGCAGATGTTTTTGGGGCTTTCCAGAATCGGTACGAAAAGAGTGCACTGGTAAATTGAAATATTTCGAAACACAATTGATTATTATGCGAAGACAATATACAGGCTGAAATAATTGGTATGTGGAGAAAACATTCGAGCGAAGCCGAAAAATGGTTTCAAAGAAACGAATGACAATGGGTCAAGACTAATTGAATTTGCAATGGGAAAGAATATGGATGTCAGAAGTACACAATTTGAGAAAACAACGAAATAGTTAACCAGATAGACCATGTGTTAATTGAGAAACAACATGCTAAGTATATCACGGACATCAGAAGCTACAGAGGAGCGGACGTGGATACTGACCATTATTTAGTTAAAGCAGTAATAAAGCAAGATATAAAACGGGAAGTACAAAGCAGGAAAACAAAAAAGGACAATAATAGCAAATATAACTACAATAATCTACAAAAACCAGAAACGCAGGAGAAATACCAATATAATATCCAAGAACACCTAGGAGAATAACTAGCAATATAGAAGAGGAATGGGAAAGAATTGAAAAGGCAATGAAAAAAGCAGCAGAAGAAACATTAACAAGAAATGAAACATGTAACAGTGCAAAACAGGAAAATAACTAGAGCAGAAGTCATAAAAAACAACAATGAGGAAAATAGGAAAAAATATAAAGAAGCAAGAAAAGAAGTAAAGAACACTTGCAGGAGAAAGGAGATATTATTTGCCGAGAATAAAATCAAGAAGATAGAAGAGAAATTTAAGAACAAAGAAATCTGAAATTTTTACCAGGAAGTAAAAAGGACAAAATCAGGATACTCAAGCAATAATTTGTATTGCAGAAACAAAGGTGAACTATTAGGTGAAGAGAAAGAGATAGTAGAAAGATGGAAAGAATATTTCTACAAACTTCTACATGGAAAAGATGATCAAAGCGAAGCGACAGAAAGTGGAAGAACTGATAAAGAAAATGAAGCAGCAAAAACCTGTACTAATGAAGAAAACAGGAAAAAACTGAGCCGCCAACTAAAGAAGAAATTGAGAGAATCATTAAACAAAAGAAGAACAATAAAACCCTTGGAGAAGATGAATTAACTGCTGAGGTGATTAAGTATGGAGGAGAAACGTTATATAATGAAATATGCAAATTAATGTTGCGGATATGGAGGGAAGAAAGAATACCCGAAAACTGGATAAGAGCAATGATCAGACCAATATATAAGAAATGAGGCAAAACATTATGCGAGAATTACAGGGGAATGGCGCTATTAAATACAACGTATAAAATTCTTGCGGCGCTCATAAAGATCAAATTCGGTAGCTATACAGAAAACATAGAAGATTACCAATTTTGGTTTTAGAGCCAATAGAACAATCACAGATCAAATTTTTGTTTTAAAACAAATCCAACTGAACCACTTTGTATATGGAATAAAACTGCATATAATATTTGTGGATTTCAAGTAGTGCGTATGGTACCATAATAAAATTGTACGATGCAATGAAAGAATTAAACATACCGGACAAATTAATGAAGATGACACAGATAACCTTGCAGAGCACAGAAAACTTAATAAAGTATAAAAACGTCAAATCAAGTGCATTCAAAGTAAGCAGAGGATTACGGCAAGGAGACCAGCTATCGTCAATGTTATACCGTGTGTCCACAGGAGGACGCACCATAGGGATAACCTAATAGAATAGAAAGATCGGCTAATGCTGTGATCGCCGGCACGCTAAAACGTTGTTTTCTGGCTTCTGACTCGCCACTGTATGAAACAATATTGTTATAAATGGTACAAGAAAAGGGACGGTGGTCACAGCACTGGTTGGTATTTATATTCTATTAGCATTATCTTATCTCTATGGTGCGTACTCCTGTGGACACACGGTATAATGTGGCTCTGGAAAAAATTATCAGGCACAACGGAATGGAAACATTTATAGCGGAAACCACCAGTGCATAGCATATGCAGATGATCTGGTGATAATTTGCTTAATAAAAAAGATGTGGAAAATGTAGAACGTTGGGAGAAAAAAATGCTGCGTAGGATTTATGGAGGGATAAAGCCCTAAATAAAGCCTATAAGGTTCTGAAGGAATTCCAAGCAGAAATCTGCGGCAACATAGATATCAACAGACATCACATTATGACAGTGCCAAACACTAAAGGTATACCAATACATGATAGGAATTTCAATTCTTTTAGTTGAGCCCTCAGGTCTCTCGATTGTCTACATAGAGCGTTGTAGATTATGCCCCAAACCGCACATAGAAGGCTGGATTAGAAATGTTAATTACATGGCTGCACCAGCACATGGTCATGGGCCTAATGTGGATCAGCAAAAACCATCCAAACGACGCATGAGATTAAAATGGGGCTCCCAAACTTGTAGCTATAGAAATGCCCAAAATAGAGTCAATGGCGACTTACCTCAGATGATCGAGCCAC
Organism: Agriotes lineatus; assembly: GCA_940337035.1. Taxonomy (NCBI): domain Eukaryota; kingdom Metazoa; phylum Arthropoda; class Insecta; order Coleoptera; family Elateridae; genus Agriotes; species Agriotes lineatus. Next base: position 94,495 of record CALNHX010002457.1, read on the forward strand.
GTGCAGAATAAATGGGACACCAGAGTGTTCCCCAAAGAATTGGTCAAAAATTGGCGTCAAAGAACTGCCAAACGGCGTAATCCCGCTCTCATCAGCGAAGTGAATTTCATCAAGTCGACATTCCGCAGAAACTTAAGTAATTCTAACGGATCTACTTCCTATCATGGCACCAACAAAGGAAAGAAAGCACAGAAGGAACTCAAGCCATTATCGCACCAATAGAAACCAAACTACAAGCGGGCGGGTAGCGTGCAAAATTCATATCATGCATCAAAGACGCCGGAATAACATAAACTGCACGCACAGACCTGCAAAGCTTATAGAGGCGCATTCTGAACGTAACAGTAGAAAAAGAAAAGGAAATATTGAAACAGTTTGTGGCAAAGATGATGAGCAATGAAATTAAATAAAATAATACACCTTCAGATATGTACATTGATTTAAACAATTTATCAGTAAAGACCGTTCTTGGTTTTCTTTGTCGTTCTCTAAAAACACTTCTTACCTCTATCATCCCTGAGAACTTAAAACTTGTAGCTGCTGCTCTTTGTCAGGCTCTGATGCAAGAATGTGGACCAAAAGCAACTAGTTTTATCAAGAACACAATTGAAGTTCCTCTCAGCAATTATTTTTAGCGGCTGATAATGTAAAACAATAATAAAGCTGACCTGCAGTTAATTAATTAAAATAATCAATGTTAGTAAAAAAAATCACAGATTAACCTCCTTAAAGTACGCACTATACGGAAGCTCTAAACATTTTTACTTACCGTGCAGGCCGAACTAGCTCAAATTCGGCGATAAGGTCATGGGTTCAAATCACCAGCTGTGTACCCTGCAAAGTCTTCAAAAAAGGATATGGGCTAATAATATTACTAACTACAAGTGACTAGCATTTATTTATTAACGCTAAATAATCTTGCAGTCTATAATGGTAACTCAATATTAAATAATTAGAATAATTTGGTCATAAAGAATGTAATAATGATAGAAATGTGCAAATTAATTGAAGGTTCCGACACGCACCAAGATCAATAACCCCTTTCAGGTTATTAAATTAATTGTAACCACAAATAAATCGAGTGATATGCATATCGCTGTCATTTAAAAAAACCTTTCTGTTCAGGCTATTGAAGGCAAAAAACGTGTAGTTTTCAATATTAATTGTAATTAAGTATATGCATTTAAACTTCAAATATTAAAACTGATTGAACGTATGTGTCTAAACTTTAAATACTGATAGTTATGGAATGTACGAATTTAAATTTCAAGAATTGCAGATAATTTAATATAGTATCCGAATCAGCTTGAAAGCAGGGAGACCAGCCACTTTTAATGCAGTATTCACCATAAAAGTAACACTTACCTTGAACCTCCAACGCCCATAAGTTGCTGACAGGCAAATGATTGCCGGGGGTTGCTATACCCTGTAGTTAAAAGCACCTTGGATGCGCCCGTAATTGAAGCAGAGCCACTCCAAATTGCAGAAGTTATGTAGGACATTAGCCGGTGTTGAAAATTAAGTCAGGTAAAACTGTCAATTAAGAGCTAAAGAAACATAATTAATACAAGAATAGCAAGCAGAAAATCTTAATCAAAACCATCAGACCTTCAAAAATTAGTCGTTTCAAAAATTACAAATTCTACAAAAACGGTACAAAATAGAGTGTTAGTCGAAGAGACAAATTTTCTCTAGAATTTTAAGGTGAATTCGAAAATGTAATAATATACCGGATGTTTTATTTAAAATAGGAGTTAATAAAAAAAATAGAAAAAAAAACAAAAGAAACCCACTTTAGAAGTATTCAACTGGAAAATCACCTATCTCACATCAATACACATTAAAAATGTAATAAAAATGTAAAGTTTAAAAAAAATCGTTAGAGCCGTTTTTGAAAAAATCGAAAAAACTGAAAAATCACAAGAGTAAACACCTACTTCCGGTTATGCGATTTTCTTCAAAAGCTTGCTGTCTCATCTACTACATAGTACACAAAACTTATATATGAAGTTTCAATGCCATACCTCTTTTCGTTTTTGAGATATTCTGTTCACAGACAGACAGACCAATGAAAAAAAATATGTTTTTTGGGATCAGGGGACTCTTAAAACGTGAAGATCCGTTGAAAACTCAATTTCGAATTTTTGGGGTGAATCCAATACTTCCTTTATAGTAAAAGGAAGTAATAAAAATATACAGGTTAGACCAGAAATAATTGGATAAATGGAGAAAACAATTAAGCGGCACGAAAAATGGTTTCAAATGTTTATCGTGACATATGTACAATAGATGGAAAATGAAGTTTTCTTGGAATGGTAATATTGCATGTGTCATGCGAAAATCGCAGAGAAGATGTCTGCTATGAGGCTAAATTTTTTGAGACAATTGATAGTTCATGAGATATTTGAGAAATAGCTATTTTTGTATTAAGGGCGTGAAGGAGGCGATTTTGGCCCGCGGCGGAATTATAAGCCAGAGGCCCGAAGGGCCGAAGGATTATAAAACGCCAAAGGGCCAAAATCGCCGTTCACGCCCGAAATGCAAACAAGATTTTTTGTAAAATCCACCATAAAGCTTTGAAAAATAAATAGCACGATTCGTTCTCAAAAATCAAATTGTTGTTGGTTGCCAATGTGATGCTGGTTTTTTAGGCCTTAGGGCGCAAAAGGCATTATTTACGCCCGCAAATTATTTTTAGGCCTTAGGGCGCAAAAGGCACTATTTACGCCTGCAAATTAATGCATAAATGACCTTATTTTAATACGATTTTACAAAAAATCGTTTTTAGCTGCCATTTTCCAAGATGGCGGATTTTTCCAAAGCATTGCGTAGTGGACTTTTATGTAATAAGAAATTACACTTTTTTGTGTTACGGCACAATAATAATTTTATTTTGCAATTATTTCTTCTACTCAACTATCGTTGGTTCTAGACAGATATTAGTAAGGACCTCTCTTTCAAATAATTTTATAAGAATAGTAGATTATGTTATTAGGAGTAAAAGTGATACTTTATGTGGCGAAGCTGAAGTTTATTTAGCCGAACGTTAGTGAGGCAAATAATTCAGCTAAGCCACATAAAGTCACTTTTAGTCCGAATAACATATACCATTTTATCCGCAAATGTATTCAGGTAAATTTCGTTAAGATAAATTTTAAAAAAACTGATGCATCGGCCGGGAATCGAACCCAGGCCACACGCGTGACAGGCGAGCACTGTACTCCTGCGCCAACCTCTGTTGTTCAAATAATGCGCTACTGTAATGATATATGAACATACTGAATCACCCCAGCTAATAGCACACGGCCACAGCAGCTGTCACACCATAACCCACGGCGACAGATGCTCCGATCCGCTGCTTAAAGGTTTATTTAGATTAAAACTTTTTCGTACTTTTTTTTTAAATAAAAACCGGCCTACGATCTAAGTCTAAAAATTAGCAAAATTTTAAGACATCATACAATTTAATCTGTCCAGTATCTTCGGAGGAGATAGCGAACAAACATAGAAAGAAAGAAAGAGAGCAACGATTTTGTGTGCTTAGGCAGATAAAGTGACACTTTTACCTTGTCAATAAAGACACATAAGTTGTCACTTTTGTGACGTTTGCTGATAAATGACTTTTTTTCTATAGCACATGTTAAAGTGTGCTTTTATCAACTCAAAACAAAAGGTCAAGTTTTACTTTAACAGCAAGGGTAGATAAAGTAGCACTTTAACATCAAGGATAGATAAAGTAATTTAATTTTCTAACTTTTGTTTAAATTAAATATGACAGCTTCGTATTATCGTAGCAACCCAATCTAGCTACTGACATTTTGAAATGTAATTGACTGTCATTATTTTTTTTTGAAATTGTTAAAGTTCTTGCTATAGAAAAAAATATTGTATTATACACGACGATAAAGTTATTTCTATCCACTCTTGAATCATTAACGTCTCGACTTCGTCTCGACGTTAAACAATTCACTCGTGGATAAAATTTAACTTTATCGTCTTGTATAATAAATTACTATTATTTAAAACATTTTTTGATATCGCTGATCGTTCTTGAGATATTTGAGCTGCCATTTTCATAATGGCAGACTTTCCCCAAGGAATTGAGTGATGGACTTTTAGAAAATAAAACACCTTTGTAACATTATGGCACAAGAATCATTTGTGTTGCAATTATTTTCTTACTAGGCCATTATTTTTCGTCCTTTACTTCTACTATTTGTGGTAGGAAGGAAGTAATGCAGTCATGGAAGCTTTGGTAGTTTTGGTACTAGCCACATTATCCATTATGCATAATAAAATTGTGCTCAATATGCATGGAGTGTAGGTCTTGAACTTTACAAATAATGTCTGTAACTTGTGTGGAAACTTTATTAAATTAGTAAATGGTAAAATAGCATTGCATTGAGTCATACGTTTTAAAATGTTTTTTACCCAAAATTCCACTTAAATTTACTACTAAAATTAGTAGTTGAACAATTATTGTGTTCACCATAACATATGGTTAACATTAATCACTTACAGCACTATTTTTGTTAGGTGATAGAGATAGAATGTCCCTTCCCGACGACACAAACATCATCCATGCAGAATTCATATATTTTTACTATCCAGATGACGTTCCATTTCCACGTAAGTCCTACTGGTATGTTTATTTACGCCCTAAATAAAAACTAATATTACAGTGCCACCTCCCAAGTTCTACGCTCAAGTGAACCCGATTCAAATATATTTTGATGTAGACAGCTGTTTGTGGTTTAACTCCTTCGCATTAAATCTTCACCAATCACTTCTGGATTCAAAACAAGATATTTCGGGTTCAAACATTACTTACATCGATGTAAAAATCGAAGCCATATTACCCAAGGTAAATGTCCATTTGCAAATGGTTGTTTTTGTACCAAATTTGTTACAGGTAACATTTGAAAGCAGCTTAGAGTATCACAATCAGAGAGATCGACCAAAAACTCTGAATTTTCAAGTAACCCGTGCTACAATAACCAATATTCGCAGCTTAGAGCAGTCGTCTCGTGCCGATTTAGCAAAATGTGTCGACTCTTTTCATATGGGATCGTTATTTTTTGGCACCGAATTTCCCTCGCACCCCAATGACTTCTACATAGTAACACAAAAGTTTTTAGACCACATAGCTGCTTGTGATAATATCAGAACGTTGCCTTCAGAGTTAAATACGTCTTCGATAAATGCATTGGTTGGTATTCATTCGCCTTGTTGTATTGAAGTAAAACATCTTTAAATTTTAGATTGAACAACTTAGCAGAGAGTTGCTATGGGTAGAAGCAAAAGATGTTTGGTGCATCAGCCTCGAACCTGTTTGGGCTGATTTTCTGGGGGCCCGTGCCGTCGGCAGCAACAAAGCAGTTCCTTTTTTAGATGCCGTTCCAGTTACTGTGTGGCTACACGCCAGCATGGATCCTAATTCTACAGTCAGTACAAGTGAAAATGGTCCGCGAAACGCAGACATACATGCCCTAGCACACATTTCCAATCTAGTCAGTGTACAAATAAACCATTATCAATATTTATTCCTATTAAGATTGGCTGAAGAGGTTGCAGAGTTGGCTACATTTTTATCTTTGGATTCCAATCGGATACTGAAGGTAATTTTTATTTTTGTTTTAATACATTTTAATTTATTATTGTTCAAGGTGGAAACCAGTGGCTCAATCGCTGTAGGAGCTTTAATTCCACAGTTGGAAGTGACCTTTGTAATGCCTTCACAGTGTCCTGGTAAAGAGTCATCTGGTGGCGATTTGGAATCGTTTGTACCGGACTCGTCGAGTATACCTGATGATGTATTGGTTGGAGGTAAATTTGTAGAAGGACATGACTTCTAATGCTTTATCATAACATTATTGTCTTCTATATGTGTTAATAATTAAAACATATCAGTAGCATTAACTTATTTATAAAGAGATTACATTTAAACTTGGATAAAAAAGAAGTATCAAATTTGTAGTGTCTGCTTTTGACCTCGAGCATTTTTACAAAATTTACAATTTTGTATGGTGCTACATTATACCACCAACATTCTTGAGCAGCTACGCTATTGCTCGGCAATGCTTTTAAGAATTTTTGCTAGCACTCTAATGTATGAGACACGATTAGAAAGTATGTAGCAGTACACCACACCTATTCAGCGCTGTACATGTCCGTTCTAGCATAAACCGATTAGATGCAAACATTTCAGCTTGATAAACAACATAGCAATTAGACTTAAACCTAGAACACTAAAACAATCGCACAACATAAAAAAGTGCCAAATGAAAAAATATAGTAGGGAAACTTTATTTCATTATCTATCCCACCCCCACTCTGTTTTAATAACAAAAGCCATTCTTCGCTAAATAAACCAGCCCTACTTTTGTTTTGATTTTTAATATAATAATTTTGACCAGTTCTGTATAAGAAGAAATTGTAATAGATTTCTTTCTTGCTAAGGTTCGACAGCAACCATGTGGCAGACTAGCACCCTTTCCATCACGCAGCCCGACATGGTGAAGAAGAACTTAACTAATGGAATAAGAACTCCTGTCAGTGAGATATCGTCCAGCTACTCGATGGATTTTGTTCAGCAGTGTACAGCCGAGAGTGGAGAACCAAAACCCTTAACTAAAAATGTTGGCCAACCATTTTCGAATATTAATTTACCCAATAATTTTAACGCAGGTGAGTTATATTTGGATATTTTTTGTCGTTGTTTATCAAATTAATAGCTATATACGATATTATGCCGGCAGGTAAGCATTTATGGGCGAAATACGTGAACTACCGAGGCCATAAACGGGAATACTGGCCGTGTGTCGTATAAATTGTTTTTGTATACTAAAAAAAGAACAAGAATAATTTAAATTTTATTAAATAATTGTCCTAAATTACCACATGTTCATTAAAAAAGTCCATAAGGGGTGACTGTGGAAATTCAAACGTTGGTGGCACTGTAAGTCTATGTGAAATTCGAGGTTAGCAGGTTAGCTTTATCTGTGTCAAAACTGACGCAAAACCTAAGCTGCTAATCTCGAATTTGACATCGATAAGATACTCCACCTATGATTCGGATGGCTCTTCTTTAGAGAGCAAATATTTTTTTGCTACACGGAGCATGACCCCAAACAATAATTCCGTATAACATGTGGGACTGGCAGAATGCGAAATATACAATTTTTAAAATTTTAAAGATACAGATGTTGATAAGCTACGCAGAGCAAAAATGTTACTTGCCAATTTATGGGCGATATGATTAACATAGACATCCCAATATAATTTCATATCAAAATGTACTCCTAGGAACATACATTCGCCAAAACAGTCATTATTAGGTACTGGTCGCAGGGTAAATACTCTGTTGTGAGTTTTATCTCGGTTCGACATGAGATGATTTGATAAGAACCATGTGTCAGCCCTATTGAGGATAGCATTGCATTCATCTACTGCAACATCATAGTTTGAGTGCGAAACAGTGAGGGTCGCAAGAGGATAGACAATGATTCATTTAGGAAATAGGGAAAGTCGTTATTGTAGATCAAGAAAAGCAGAGGCCTAAAGGTGGAGCCCTGAGGTACTCCACAGTTAATTTGCAGTTTATTCGATATTAAATTACCGACCCTCACTGCTTGGCACCGATTCATGAGGTATGACCGAACCATTTTTAAACTCAACTCGTCAAGGTTATACTTTCTTAGTTTGTCTAATAGGACGTCCAATATTTTCTAATATTGGAAGATTATGTACCAAAACTGCTCTAAATGGTTATGTAGTTAATTGAATTGCGGAAAAATATAAAATGGCCTGACAATGTCTTTTTGTTTTAGAAGCTCCTTTAAATAGAATACTTCTAATTTCAGTTCTTTAGTACGAGATACTTCAGAATTATTGTCATTCTTTTAGTCACTTTTAATATTTAGGTTTATATTGTCATACAAACAACCGTCTATCGTCTTGTCGTCGATTTTTCTGACATTTTTTAATAGCTTCACACAACTACTGTGTGATACTGTCGCACATTTCACACACTTTAGTCCAGTTAGAGCAACTGTTTTACATTTACGACAGGGTTTAGCAGGAGCGTTATCCTCCACACCCGAATCGCCCGGCGCCATCACACTTAAAAAAACTTGAACAAAACATTGGTATTTGCATTGCAATTCACTGATTTCTTGACGCAAAGTACTGCTTTTTGTGCTCAAATTTCGACAAGTCCTTTGTTGCATTAATCTTAGTGCGTATTGTGAGGGTCGCGTATTTACAGACACGTTATTTATAATTTTATCTAGCTTATTTTAGGAAGTACGTTTGTTTTATTTCAGGCATTTTATTTAGGAGACATTTATTTTATTCCAGGCATTTTATTTAGGAAACATTCATTTTATTTCAGGCATTTTTTAGTTCTAGGATAATGATAATCCGTAGTTTATAGATATCTTTTATGTATAAAATTAGTTGGAATTATATGACATAACGGAAGCTTTCGTTTTGTTTTGCAAGTTGTAACACAATTCCTTCACAGCTGTTGATCGCGCCCCGGGCCCATAATCGAAAATTCCTATATTAGATTTATGACCCGGGGTTCGAGGCAAACTTAAGGGTCAAAAAGCTTAGAAACCGCCGACCAAATTAGTTCGTGAAATTTATGAGTGTACGTTTTCGGTCAAAGGAAACACATGTCAAGGGGGTCGTGAGAAACCACAACAGCAAGGATTAAGGGCCGTCGTGAGTTTTGGAAGGAAAATAACCAATTAAAATCGCGCCTTATAGCCACGAAATCCAGAATTTACTTCTCATTGGCGGAGCGCCCAGGACAACGGATGGAGGGGCCGCGGAAGATTGCATAAAACACTCAGCACAGAAGGAAAGGGTAGCAGAAGAAGCACGAAGCCTGGGGCCGATGCTAGTTCGACTAGTAACACAAAACATCACGACAACTCCGCACTTAATTAACACCTTACTCTATTTGGTGTAGCGCCACTGGTATTGCAAAGTCCAGCTCGGATTTTCGTTAATCGGTGAACGTTAGACACCAACTCTTGTCTTTACTTCTCTCGTTAGCACGCAAACTGGCACGGCAAGGCCTCCTCTTTGGTCTTGTTTGTAAGTGAGCGTTGCTTAACAACTCTTTGCCTTTACTTCTCTCGTTAGCACACCAACTGGCACCGCAAGGCCTCTCCTTTGGGCCTTATTTGCAGGTGGGCGTTGTTTAACAACTCTTTGCCTTCACTTCTCTCGTTAGCACGCAAACTGGCACTGCAAGGCTTCCTCTTTGGTCTTGTTTGTAAGTGAGCGTTGCATAAAACTCCTTGTCTCTCTACTACCACACTAACACCACCAGGCACTTCGTAACAAGTTTACGGTCGGCAAACGGCCCATTGGCGTTAGGCAAATAATTGTAAGCGCAGTGTACTGTTTACTTTGTCCTAATAAATAACTATCGCTTGACATGTTGTTGTTTTCTTTGGTGTAAAAGCTGGAGGTCGCCAGCCCCTATACGAACGGAGTGAAAACAGTAAATACGGAAGCCTAGTTAAAGTAACTGTAACTGTCGTCGAAGCACCCACCGAAAACAGTAAAAAATCACACAACGTAGGCCTATAAACAAGCAACAGGTAACTAGGGTGTGCACCGTTACAGTATATAGCCATCTCTAGATTTTTCGCTGCATACTTTTAATGACGCATCTGTTATTATCTTGACACACCTTTCAACTGCCTGGGTGTGACTTGGAGAATTGTCAAATTTCACATTATTTGTGACAATATCTAATAGCTCTTCTGAAGACATATTTTTTGTCAGGGGAGGTACTGTTACCGTGCAAATAAACCAGTCTGTTGGGTCAATATAGTCATCTTGGTTAAAATTTATTTTAGGTTTTTGAAAAATGCGATTTTTTACATCCGTTTTTCTGGCCTTCTGGATTCTTTGCAGAGCTAGCTCTCGAATGTGTTGTTGTTCATCTGTCAACATGGCTATTAATAGGTTCTCTGGATGTGCGAAGTGTGTATTGTCTTGTATTACATTTTCAATAATGATCTTCACGTGACTTTTATTACAAATTCAAATTTAGTAGCTGCAAGTTCTTGGAGGAATGTTTTGTTGCTACATATAACCTTATCATCCGGTTTGCGGTCGTTAAACACCTCAAGTGTGCCATTTTTCCCGGACTCTTTCTCGATAAACTTATGGGACACGTTCCATCTCCGATTGCTTCACAAATATCAAACAAATATTCTTCATCTGTACCAAAGAGCATTTAATTAGAAGAGACTCAGCGCTGGGCAGTATTTGCGTATAGCCTAAAAACTCCCGCCCGCTAAGCTCCCAGGTCTTAGCCCTCTGACGGTAGGGATCCCAGTTAAACATTGCTCAGGGAATTCAACAATCTCAGAGCAGAACCATGATTCTAGAATCTGTTCCTTCAAACTGCCAAGGTTAACACAACCTTCGAACAATAATAACTTGCATTACAAAACCCAGGTAGACAAAATTTCCGATTGTCTCTTAGTCATTACATTGAAAATAAGCCGATTTTAGAAATAAGTACATAACTCCTGGTACGTTTGCAGCAAGCAATCATTGCTTTGAAATATAGCAATTATTTCTTTTTATCGTGGTTTTATGTTATTTCGTTGTTTGTATATTTCGTTGTAATTGCAATCGCAAAATAAAATAAGTAACTCAGTTCCTTAATATCACTAATAAGTTGTTAGGCAGCTATTAAATGCCAATTGACAACAAACGATAAATGTGGATTCTCTTTTATTGGCTCACACTTTGTTTTGTTTATCATTGTTTTCGACCTGAAAATATTAAGAGCATCTGGAACTCGGTCTTGGATTCCTGTGAAGGTCAACCGCCCCTTGTATAGAACGGCTCATTGTAAAGCCCAATTCGTTTGACTTGACCAAAACATAAGTTTACCTGGCCCATAATCTCTAGCTAGACCGTTCTAAGACATGACGAAAAAGAATTTTCATTTTCTATTAAAAGGTTAGCATGGATCTCTGGAACTGCTGAATCGTAAAAATTACCAATGTTCAACCAAAAATGTAAACGAATGTGTTTTCATGTTGTTCTGCTTTTAAAGTACTTAAAACTTTCAAAATCATTACATTTAATGCAACTTGAAATCAATGTTTTTAGAAATATGCGGCATTAATTAGAAACCTTCAAAATATGCATTTAAAGTATAAAAAGCCGGGGAAAGAAGCCGATGGTATAAATATTTATCGTATTTAATACCTAAATACTTCAAGCAATGGAATTCCTTGTTTGTGTGCATGTGCCGACAAACCCTGAAAGATTACCAACATTTGCTAGAAATTTGTGTGAGAATTTTCAACAAGGATCATACTTATCATACAGTTCCACATTAGTATTTTAGTAACTTCAATATTCTTAAATTCGTGGCAATTTTATATTTTTTAGTAGATCGAGAGTCCAACTCGTTGCTCTGCAGTTCCATACAAATGTGTACATTTCCCCAGTTCAGCATAAAAACAATTTGTATTGTAATTTTATATAACCTATAAAGATAAGGAGTGTTTAATTTTTCTCTGTTTGTAAACTTGGAAATTGTAAATTCCTGTTTAACCCTCAAATTACACTCTTGAACTTCAATTTTTTAAATGTATTTTGAAGCAACTAATACAAAAGAAGCTGATTTTGTTCTGCAGATAGGTTTTTGATTAACAGTTCAATCATATTGATTTTTGACAGCAAAATTTTAAATTATATACAGTAATTGCAGTTTTTGCACTTGCAGGACTAAAGTTGGCACTTTAGTCACTTATTTCAGGGACTAAAGTAGCTCATTTAATCCCTAGAGACAGAAGTAATTACTTTAGCCTCTAGGAGCTAAAGTATAGTATATTACATACCGAGGTGGGAAGTGTTTCATTACTGTCGAGAGATTAGGTAGTTTACCGAGACGCGTAGCGTCGAGGTTAACTTTATCTCGAGACAGGGATGAAACTTTCCACCGTGGTATGTATACTATTTTATTTGCAATCATCTAATTTTAAAAATAACTACAATTGAATTCTGAATAATAGATATCTTGATGTAGCTAATATTTTTGTTACCATGAAAACAACCCACTCAATGTTTTGTTACCATGGAAACACCCCACTCTTCAGGTATGTAATATTTTTCGGGGTATGTAATAATTTCCTGGCTAGTTTCAAGTAATCATCTAGTTCCCAGCTGTTGTCATGTCATGAAATTGACACATTACAATGTGATTGCGAATAAAAAATGTTACAGTAACTATGGTAAATGTATGTACACACGAGGTTAGTAGGTTAGGTTTTGTTTGTCATTTCACACACACTGACGCAAAACTTAACCTGCAAATCTCGAATTTGACAGATTGAAAATACACTTCAGTACTGCCCACTGATTCGGGCTATCCAGGGCCTGCTGTGAAATTGTAATTGTCAGTTTCCAAATTGACGGATTCCAAATTTTTGAAATGTTGATTATAATTTTCCCAAAAGTGCAAAAAATAGCTTATTTCACACGGGACTAAAGTGCCTAAATCCCTTGAGTGATTATTTCCCTTGGGTCCTACGGGCCCTCAGGATATAGTATACTATTTATGTTTTATTAATATTTTATGGCTAGTCATTAAATAAAATATTCAACAACAAAATTTCAAGAAATGTTTAATTGCTAGACTAGTTGCAACGACGTGAGTGGAAAAATAGCCGCCACAAAAAAATTCCCAAAAAGAACGCCTCGGAAAAATACCTCAAGAAAAAAATTCTCAGTAATAATACGGCACTAACACCCCATGAAGGAGCGTGACCTGCAAGGCAGAAGGTCAGATCTTCCGCATCTTCGCTCTCACACCCGGCTGTCGCGTGTCAAATGCATGACACGTGGTGAGCATCACGCATTAGACAACCGCATTATTACCCCTTGTTCTTTCGAAAACGACTGGGTAGGCCGCCCGCCAGGCATCGATTCCGGGATTTGAACTCCAGACTTCCGCACCACAGTCCAATGCTCTAACCACTGAGCTACACTTAATAAATTTAAAATTACAATAAAATCGATCTTGTTAAAATACGCTTTCTACAACAACGAAGAATTTTGCGCGCATTGGCAACCTCATTGAAAAATTGCACTTTTCGGATTTTGACAAATTCGAATATCTCGATTGTAAAATGGCTTCGATTTTGCCAATCCGCACTACCTTCTTAGAATGCGGCAACAATGTGGCAATATGGGCAATTTATGTTCGTGCTGGAGTGACCAGCTGGTTTCAGGTAGAAAAACCGAAAGGACGTTTGCTTTCTGCAAATTAATTCGAGAAACATGGGTATGCAACCCATTTAACAACGTTGAAACCTATATGGCTGAGCTTCTTCTCATTATATGCTTTTTGCTTGTACTTAGGTCGTTGCTAAGATGTAACAGGCATTTGTATACCTTCTACTGAAAATATCATTCATCACAGTTTTTACTTTCATTTTCATCTGTTGAATATCAATCACTCTGCATTTCTTTATATTTTTCTCATCATAATGTTAGTTGCCTATCACCATACCCGCCACATGTTGACAAGTTTATCATTTTAGCCCGCCTACGTTAAATTTTTTTATTCGCAACCATATATGTAATAAGATCATTACTGACTTTTAAAAAGTAGGAAAATTAGCTATTCCCAACTTGTAACTTTCCAATCGGTCGGAAAAGTGATTGCCGTCGCAGCGGTTGGAAATGAATCCACTCCCGACCGCTGACTAGATAGGGACACTGGGAATCTCGTTCATCCATTCATGCGCGATCCATTCCCGACCGCTGTGTAGGTAGGGACACTGGGAATTTCATTCATCCATTCATGCGCGATCCATTCCCGACCGCTGTGTAGGTAGGGACTCTGGGAATCTCGTTCATCCATTCATGCGCGTCACAACCTGTCGTATCATAATATAATAATTTTTCCAATTATTGTTTAGAATAAAGTGGTTGCGAATAAAATAGTATACATACCACGGTGAAAAGTTAATCTCTCGATAAGAATGAAACACTTTCCACCTCGGTATGTAATATACTATTTATCAAGGATTACTCCATAGCTGTCTATATAATTACTGGTTACCCTTGTAAAACACTAACTCAGTACTTCCCAAAATATTGACATTTGTTTTGAAGTACTGTTTCACACATATTTACAATTAGCTTATCATTAATAAAAGTGATTATAATTTTATGGCTGAAGTATTAAAAAAATAGGTATTAAATATTTTTCTCAAGCGCAGTAAAACATATTGACACTTTGTTTCAGGTATATCATCAATGAAAAAGGGCTTCAGTAGTTTGATGACGTCAATAGACAGTGCTCTGAAACCTAGTCCTGATGATGCAAGTGATACAGTGTCAATCCGCAGTGATGCTTCCAGTGATTCTGAGAATTATGTGGTAGTTAATATGGGTGGCGACAACGATCGTAATGTTGAGTCATTAGATGCCATGTTTCGGGTTCCAGGGTTACAGTATGAAAGCAAAGTTGTAGAAATGGCACGAGAAGTGCTGGAGGAGGAAAACACCATTACTACAACTAGTGATCATTCACTCACTAGTAGTTGCAAACGGAGAGATTTGGTTAGCACAGTAGTTCAGGTTTTGCACTTCTAAATGTGTTAAAACTCCTTACTTGCAGGTGTCTGTAGCCACATTTAAATTAAATAAAGTAGAGTTTCTCCAGCAATCGTCTGGTTACTCTTCGAGCATCAAAGTGCAAGTTGGCAACATAACCAATGAAGACTGCGGTTCGATTCCGTGGGATGAATTTCAGGTATTTAACTTTCTTTGCTTACGCTCTGCCCATTAATAAAATTTTATTAAAATTTTTCATCTGAATGTAAATACATGAAATAATTTAGAAATTATTGCTAAACCACAAGAACTGCTATAACTTTAACACATGATTTTTTTCTCTGTATTTTTGGCATGCTTCTGAATGTTTTGTGTGGCACAGACCAAGATCAAGGTATTGGCAGGTTTCATGTCATAGGCATCTTGTATGCATGACTAGAATGGTAGTTGAAATTAGAAAAGCACTGCTGAATCTTAGCTGGGACGCGATGCTGTCTTCTACAGAACAGCGTCCTAAAAGTTTGCCTACTGTTCTCCATGTATATAATTCTGGAACTAACTCTTTAGGTTGCTGTTCTTCTTCACTTCTATGAATGCTGGCTTTAGAGCATACAGTACCAATATTTGCATCGTCTCAGCTGATTTGTAATTCTGTTGGGTTCTCTGTACACCGAAGTTGATAATTTGACAATTAAAACTTTTTATTTTCTTCCGAAGTATTATACTATTATACCTTATAATGTTGTTATGTTTTTATCTTTATAAACAGTTGGTTAACTTCAGTAAAAACACTAATTACAAACGGTACCAAATACATTCTTAACTCAATAAAATTCGCATGCAATCTCATGACTAGCAAACGTGATGTTTTCCTAGAAAATCAGTAGATTAAAACAAGTTCATACAAAAAGTAATACTCATCTTTCAAACAGACGAAGTTTAGCTCGAGATCGCGGGCCTGGACCAGCAGTTCTGCCAGTGACAACACAACTGCGAGAGTGAAATTACGGCTAGACCACACCCCCAAGTTTCCCAGTTCCAAGTCCCTCCTGCAGCTTGATCTCAGTGACAAAGAAAACCTCAGAAAGGTGTTCGTGGACTTTCTCAGCATTCATGTGAGCGACCTGAACTTGGACTTGTCCATGAGCACCGTGACAGGGTTAGCAGACCTCGCTGAAGATGAAGTTATACCCACACCGATCCCTATGGAGGTACGAGGTATGATCTTGGAAAGAATGATGCTAAAATTGTGGCTCTTTCAGCTGTCCGTGGAAAATTTGGAGTTGCATTTGAATGAAGATCGACCACCTGTAAATATTACGTCGCCTGGCCCGATTCCCATTAATATGAGCGTTTCACAGTTGTATATAACTAGAGGCGAGGACGGTATATTTTATATTGTGCCATCTAAAAATTCTGGCCTCGTCAATTCCACTTCTACTCTCTCAGGTAAGATGGTGAGCTTAAAAAGTCATGACGCTTTGTTGTGTTTTAACCCATAAAGTTACCGCATATAATTTCAATTCTTAAATTTTATAGTTGTTGATGATTAACGTAACATTCAAAATAGTCAGGATCAAGGTGATCATTTTTAAGATTTGTTGTAAATTATTCTTTTATTTTTGTTGTTCCCATTGTTAAGGAAATTTTCAGTATTTATTTTAATTATATAATAATTAACACGTGAGTGAGGAGTTAAACAAGGTGGTGATATCGAAGTGTCAATGGAAGAAGTGAAAAGTGAATAAATCTTGAAAGTTTAGGGAAACTAGTGATTAATCGACAATGCAAAGTAGCTGGGTGAACAACACAACCGTAAGCAAATTAAGAATAAAGTGAATAAAAGAGCAAATTTGGGAAAGAAACTCTGAAGGCTGATAACATAAAGCCGAACATCAGATACCGTGACAGAAAATAACGCGTAGGACGCAAATTACCAACCTCGTAAAAGCCAAAATAGAGCGGTTGATTTCAGAAAATGCGAGGCACGTAAAATACGAACACAGAGCTCAGACCCAAAACTAAAGTCATATGAACAGAAAAGAAAGTCAAACAGGTGGAAGAGCAAGGAATAATAGTGTCCAGAGCATAAAAACGAAAAAGAGGAAAAGAAGACCCAGAAGACTTTGAGAAGTGGGAGCAGGAAGAAATTAAAGGCTTTGGTAAAAGTGTAAAAATAGGTAGAAGCCCTCAAAAACAAATAGCTGAAGAGTCAACAAAAATAAAGTGCAGAAAAGGAGAAGACACAGAAGAAATGGAAGCGATTATAAAAAAACTGGATGAAGTAAAAGAGGAATTAAAAAGAGAATTCAACAAAAACATCTCAGATATGAAAGAAGAATTCGCAGCAGCGGTGAAAGCAGAATTACATAAGGTCAAATCAGAATGGGAAGAAAAGGCAAAAGTATGGAAAAAAGAAAAAGGAGAACTTGAAAAGAATATTAACAACATTGTTATTAAAGGAAAGCAATTTAGCGAGAAACAGGACGGCAGACAAGATTTCAAACACAAGTGGCTGATTTTATACAAAAAGAGATGAGGATGACAATCAAGTAGAGGCATACAAAGTAGGAAACACAGAAGCGAAGATTACAGTTACGAGATGCAAAAACTTCAAAAATAAGATACAGATTCTAAAGATGAAACAAAATCTACCGAGCAACATATATATAGACAGTGACCTTACTACAGAAGAAAGAAGAGTACAGATGGCCATATGGAAAGTAGCCAATGAAGAGAAGTTGAGAGGAAAGAAAAAAAAAAGTAGGATACTGCATACTAGAAGTAGACAGAGTTAGATACGCATGGTCCCACATAGAAAGAGGAAAATTAATAAGGACCGATAACCCAAAAAACTAGAGAGGCAAAAGGACAGCTGTATGACGACAGAAAGGGCAATAAACAAGGACAAGAAAAGCAGAAATAAAAAGAACCGAAACAAAAAACAAACAAAAGTCAGAACATAGAATGTAAGAACCATGCTAAGTGGGTAAAATGAATGAAGTAGCACAAGAAATGGAAAAGTATAAAAATGAGATACTGGCACTGCAAGAAATAAGATGGAAACAACAAGGAAGAATTGATAAGAAAAACTTCACGCTAATGTCGTTCAGAGCGATAAATGGAAGAATATGCCTTATAGGAATACAAAACAAACAATAGTAAATGTATACGCACCCACAGACGACGCGGAAGACGAAGATAAACAACAACTCTATGAAAAATTCGAAGAAGTCTGCGAAGAAGTACCCAAGAATGATAAGCTGATGATCATTGGCGACTTCAACATAAAAATAGGAAAAGAAGAATATAACACAAATGTCGCCGGAAAAGAAAGTGTACACGATATCACAAACAACAATGGATCAAGACTATGCAGTTTAGCTTAGTGATGTAAAAAAACGCGTTTTTTTTAAATTGAATAAAAAACCTAGAAAAAAAACAGAAAAAAACGGTTTTTTTTGTTTTTTATTCATTTTTGTAATTGGCGGCACGTTTTGGTAGGTACCCACCCCTATTGGAAGTTGCTTTAAGCTGGACCCAGCTCTGAAACTGTCGACCTGATCGACGAATCAAGTTACGTTAGCGATTCATCAGACAGTAACATGGGCGACGTAAACTGCATGGATACTGACTCCGAGTCAGTTGAGGAGTCAGCCATGTCTGTTAGCGAGTAATTTCTGCATTATTATAATTTCTACAGGGTGTTACGGAAGTCGACGGAAAAATTTCTAGGAGTGAATCCTTGGCCCAAAATATGATGATTTAACTCAACTTACCTATATACAAAGTTGCTTAGTTTAGCCGCTAGAGGGCTTTAAAAATTATTAATAATAATAATGGTGAGGCACTAACACCCCATGAAGGAGCTTGGCCTGCAAGGCGGAAGGTCAGAGCTTCGGTATCCTCGCTCTCATGCCCGGCTGTCGCGTGTCAAATTCATGACACGTGGTGATGTGTTGAGCATCACGCATTAGACAGCCGCATTATTAGAGGTCTTGCGCAGTGGAGTAAAGGAGAAGACTGTAGAGCGAGACGCCCAAATGGTGTTTTCAGTACAACCTAAAAACATCAGGCTAGCTTGCAGGCGCGAAATTTAAAATAGGTTGTGTCAATATTTCGTGTTTCTTTTATAAAACTGTTTTTTATAATAAACGGAAATATAAGTAGATAAAGAACGCTAAAACTAACTTATAAGTACGAAAATAGCAAACGATATCAAACGCAGCAAAATCGCAATGATATTTTCAGGTTGGTCTGTAGCCTTGCTTATGACGTATTTACAGAATTTCGATCACTGCGCAGGGTCGCTGAGATATGGCAAGCACTCTACCCATTATTCCTTCGAACGCAGGTCCCCAATTATTTAAAGCGACTAGCTTTTTTAAATGTTTTAACCCCCTGTATAATCACTACCATTTTTTTTTCTGGATAGTTACCTTAATTTAGAAGCTATTCACTCTCTTAAAAAATTTTAGTTGGGTAAATGGTTTAGCCACAAAAAAATATTTTCTAAATCCCTACAAGCCTAGTGTTAAGTTAAAATTACTGATTCAGGCTTGTAGGGATTTAGAAAATATTTTTTGTGGCTAAACCGTTTACCCAACTAACGTTTTTTAAGAGAGGAAATAGCTTCTAAATTAAAGTAGCTATCCACAAAAAAACATTGGTTGTGATTATACAGGGGGTTAAAAAATATGGATGGATAATTAATTGTGACAAAATTTTTAAACATTCTGTAATTTTCGAAATTAGCGTTTATTCCACAAAAAGCTTAAGTTTACTGGTAAAAACGCATGGCCAAAAAATGAATAAAATCCATCAAAGATTTTTCGACTTATTTGAAAAAATTTAAAAAAGCTAATCATCTTTAAATCCCTCTAGCGGCTAACCTAAGCAACTTTGTATATAGGTACGTTGAGTTAAATCATCATATTTTGGGCCAAGGATTCACCCCCAGAAATTTTTCCGTCGACTTTCATAACACCCTTTATATCCACTTTGGCTATTTTTCAATTTTTCTTTAGAAATATTTGCTTTTTTTGTTATTATAAATTCTATAATTCACTTTACCTACGAAATGTATTATTTTTATATCTGTTTTTTGTTTTTCCAAACAAATTACTTGTTGTTATTCACTACACTTTAATTTTGAAAAAAAAACGCATTTAAATAAAAAACCAGACCGCTAGGTTTTTTTTTACAAAAAAAAAACAGGTTTTTTTTTAAAAAAAACGAACGGTTTTTTGTTCGGTTGCATCACTAGTTTAGCTTCACTGACAAATACATAATATGTACATAGCAAGCACAAAACACAAACATAACAAGCAACATACGGTAACCTGGATGATACCTGGGAGAACAGAAGGAAACTAGATCGACCATGTTTTAATAACGAACAAATGGATAAAAATTGTGCATGACGTAAGGTCATATAGAGGGGCAAATTGCAAAAATAAAGATGAAAATAGTAAAACATGTGAAACAAGGAAAAGTTAGAAGACAATGGAACACACAGCATCTCAATCAAGAAGAGGTCAAAAAGAAATATATTGAAACAATAGAAAAGAACCTAAAAACAAAGTCAAATGCCAGTACAGAAGAAGCGTGGCTGAATATAAAGGAGACAATAATACACACAGCGGAAAATACTATAGGTGAAAGACAACACGCAATTAAAAACAGTTGGTTTGATAAAGAATGCAAGAAAAAGTTAAAGAAAAGAGTGAAGCAAGACAGATGGATACAAACAGAAGATAAGGAAAGAGTCAAATATTTTATGTAAAAGAAAAAAGCATGGATTGATACACAGATGCAAGAGCTAGAAAAACAACAAAGACAATAAAAAACTATTCAGATATGTAAAACAACAAAATAAAACAAAGAAAGCATTCGCAAAAATAGAGAAAAGAGAATGGGAAGCACACTTTAAAGAACTATATAAAAACCTTGGAATGTTACATGAAGAAAAAGAAGATCTAACCGAGACGAAAGGCCAAGTAGAAGAAATACCAACATATGAAGAATTTGCAAATGTAATAACACAACTAAAGTCAAATAAAGCATCAGGACCTGATGAAATTAACAATGAATTGATAACAAATGGAGACAAAATATTGTTAACACATATGTATAATCTAATAACAAAGATATGGAAAGAAGAATCCATGCCAACGGATTGGAAACATGGACTGTTAACCCCCATCTTCAAAAAAGGAGATGCAACTAACTGTAAAACTACAGAGGCATCATGTAATTAAATACCGCATACAAGATTTTAACGTCAATTTTAAGAAACAAACAAATATGTACTGTTTGAGGCTTTCGCGGTTACTCGAATTATTCTCCTTAGCATAGAATTTCGGCTTAGACCGCGTAGTATTTCTAGATAAACACCCAGCATTCTCTGGCTTAATGTGCCTTGCACCTTGTGAAGTCGAGCAAAAACCCACGCGATGGCCATGCTCTTTGGTGGCTCGTGTTGTCATCAGAGTGAAAGTCGCACTGCGACTTTCACTCTGATGATGCAAGCTGCAAGGTCTTGCGAAACGTTAGTGAATATGGATGCACAAACAGCAAAACGGCCAAATCTGCCTAAGTATCCTCGTTCTCAAGATACTCAAACAACACGAGCCACCAAAGAGCATGGCCATCGCGCAGGTTTTTGCTCGACTTCACAAGGTGCAAGGCACATTAAGCCAGAGAATGCTGGGTGTTTATCTAGAAATACTACGCGGTCTAAGCCGAAATTCTATGCTAAGGAGAATAACAAACAAATATGCAGAAGCCAAATTTGGTCAACACCAACAAGGACTTAGGAAAGGAAAATCAACACTAGACGCCATACATGTGCTAACACAAATAGAAATACTGACAAAATTGATCAGACTGGTTAAAATGACTGGAGAACACACAAGCAAAAATAATAACACAAGAAGGAACAACTCGCTCCATCAACTAGAGAAAAGAGTGAGGGGACGCCTTATCAACAACATTATTTAATATCGTACTAGAAGGGGTAATAAAAGCAACAGGAATAAATAACAGCATCGCACAAAACTCAAAACAAATTGTAGCATATGCAAACGACCTCGCTTTAATAACTAGAGAAGGAAAACACTACAAGAAACGCTTACAGCACTGGAAATGGAGGCAAACAAAAGAGGGCTGAAGATAAACGAAAAGAAAACAGAATATATGGTATACACAAGGAGAGAGACGACAAACATAAAAGACATTAAAATAAGAAACCACTGTTTTAAAAAAGTAGATTACTTCAAACATCTGATGGTCATCATCAATGCTAAAAATAACAGAAGTGCCAAAATAATAGAACATATTTAAGCAGGAAACCGGGCATACTGGAAGTGCCAAAAGCTACTCAAAAACAAAAACATCAGCAAAAAAACAAGGCTCAAAATATATAAAGCAGCAATAAGGCCAGTGATAACCTATGGGGTAGAAACGATGTGCTTGACAAACAGAGAACAAAACAACTAAGGATACTACAGAGGAAAATATTAAGGAAAATCTTAGGACCAAAGAAAGAACAAGGAGAATTCATACCCCAGATGAACCACGAGATAAGGGAAATAGTGAAAGAAGAAGACTCTTTGTGCAGTTTATTTAAGCACAGAGACTAAAATGGTTTGGACACATACAAAGAAGAGACGCAGAAGAAATAATAATGAAGATAATGAACTGGAGACCGATGGAAGGAAAACCGAGAGGAATGCCAAAAATTCGATGGGCAGATCAACTGTATGAAGACATCAGGCATTAGAGAATGAATAACTGGAGGGAAACTGTCCAGAACAGACAAGAATGGAACTCGGTCGTAAATAAGGCCAAACAATACCTGTAATTGAAAGAAATTAAGAAAGGAAACACAGAAAATGTGGAGTCATTCGCCACAATAAACAAATTAGTAGAGCTGCTGAAAGAAGATATATATATATATAATTAATTTAAAAATCTTACACATATGGGGTACAGAATCTAGATTGAGACGCGGTAAAAATCGGAACTAATGTTAGAATGTAGTAATTTCCAAGTTTCGTATTGGTAACATTTTTACATCTATCGTATTGACATTAAATTGTTAACCTTATTTAAGCTAAATGACACAATAAATCAGAGGCGTACGCAGAGCTGGGCAGTAATTAATTACTTTTTAATTAAATTACTAATTAGATTCGTTTTTGTTTATTTGCCTTGAAATTGAATTACTTTTCAAAATGCGGTAATTGCAATTGGGAATTGCCATTTTTGTTGAAACGTACTTGAAAATTACTTTTCGAAAGTAATTAATTACTACATTCAATTACTCAATTACTTTTATGGTAATTGAAATTACTCGAGGTAATTGAATTACTTTGTGGTATTTCAATTACTGAATTACTGACCTCGATAGGGTGCCAAATCTCCAGAACGCAAAAAAATAAGATAAGGTCTTATTAAGTTACATATTAAGCAAATCGCAATAGGGTATTCACCAAACAGTATAAGCCTTATTTATTACTTCCTCTGACGAGTCGAATAACAGCAACTTTTGCATTTTGTAGGACGCAGGCACGAGCATTGGTGCGTGTATGTAGATGTGGTCTGTAGCTTGCAATAGTGACACTAATATTTATTGTGAGAGACGGTGAGTGTAAGACGCTAAAACTATATTTGCAGCAAGCACATTACAGATTACAATACCTAAGGTAAAAATGTAATTTAAAATAGCTTTTTTAGATATTGGTTCATAATAATTTTAAACGATTTACTAGCATAGTGTTATACGGCCGTGCAAGTGTAACAGGCGTTAAGTCCAGAAAATTAAGTTTTTGAGTGAGGAATTGAACTAAACGGCCAAAATCCGATAACAACATTTAAACAGCGTAAAACACATAAATAAAATGTACCTAATTCCAAAAATCCATGCCTGGTTGACTCAAAAATGCAGTATGGGGTAAGGCACTAATTCAATTTTAAAATGCCGTATAAGGTTACCGCATTCTTGCATTTAACATTTTGTTAAGTATCCATTCTTTGTCGCTTTCTTGCATTGTAATGCGCATATGCTGCTTTGTATACTGGCACGTAGTGCTTAATTTTTACGGACTGCTGCAGCATGTTAGCTTCGATTATTATTACAAATTTGGAATAGTGTCTTATAAAAATCATGACTTTCTTATAATTCCGCTCACCTCATCCAACATTACTTCTTTACGTTATACAGGATGTTACGTTGACGGACGAGACATACAAAACCCTCAACCCTCATACTAATTACAAGGCATTCAAGTATTGGCTTCTTAATGATTTTACACATTTAGTTTTTTAAAAAAACAGTGCATAGTGACCAAATTTATGTAATTTCAGATATTTTATTGTCCTAAACTAAAATCACGAGGTATTATTAAAAATGTTAAGGTTTTGAAATTTGAAGTAAAAATATGAAGCAATTTAATTGTCGACCGTTGACAATAAATTGAGGTTTTTTGGGACGTTGATTGCGAAAATGGCAACCGTTTTCAAATGGGTTTATCAGTCACCTGTCAACTTTCAACAGTCCGTGATCAACACCAAATTGATATTTTCCTTTATAATTTAAAAAGTTGCCTTACACATTTTTTATAGCTATTTGTATTACTAGGGAGGAAAATGCATCATTCCCTCTCGTGGATGTAGTTTAATTCTTCAGCGTTAGCGAGAACAGTACCTAATCAATCCTAATCATGTAACGGAGGAAATGACATTTTAGTTCAGAGTTATACATATAACACTTTTACATTTTATTGTATTAAGCTACATTCAAAAATATTTAAATATGAAAACCAGGAGGCTAGTTGATTTATTATTAATCACATTGCCTCCCATCTCTAATAGCAACGGCAGTCAATGTATTATATTCCCTCCTGCTGCCATTGCAAACCGACCAGGGAAGCAAACGTATATTTTCGGGAAACCCCTAACAGGCGACAAAAAATTTTACTTTCGTATATAGGGGTAAAAAAATATTTTCTGAGCCAACAAGAAATGCTCAAGTTGTGCCAATTGAATCACCACTTAGTGTTCTTCTACAAGATTTAAATAGAAAATTTGCTGTCTAACAATTAAAAAATCCAATGCTCCACCCTGTATACTTGGGTAAGTTACATATTTTTGCCATTCAGTTTCATGTTAGGCGTATTTAATAGTAGATTGTTCTACAAGTTAAGAAAAGTGAGAGTTTTTCAACGTTTAATGTAGGAGCGAGCGATGCAAAGTGAGTGTATTAATTTATCACGAACATGGTAAATAATAATAATAATAATAATAATAATAATAAATTGTCTTTTATTTCCACAAAAACCAAAATTATACATACATATAAGAAAAGTAACTAAAATATTTGCGGAAATGAAGGCGCAGTTTGGCATAGCATCAAGATGCGTCGCCGTTCTTCCACCTAACCTTAAAAAAAACAAAAAACCAAAACAAACAATTTCTAATACAGTTGTAACATAATGTATCTTCAGTAATGAGCAGATACCACACGTAGAACTAATCCAGCTCACTGCTTCGAGATTAAAAATTATTTAAATCGTTTTTTAAATGCTGTAGAGTTTTCAGGGATTTATTATATATATGAACAATTTGATAGGAATAAGAACTTTTCAATTTCTGTGTTCTGTGTTCTGGAATAGACAGACAATCCTTCCTGGGAATATTAATGTTGTGTACATCAGATCGAAATCTAATCTTATTATATAAATAAGACGGACATTTCGTCGTATTGACTTTATGGAATAGACAGACTGAATGTAACAAACGTCGATTACGAATATTCAGCCAACCAGCAGTTTCCAATTTATGTGATATTTTTTGGTATTTTCGTATACCATAAATGTATCTTAGGCATGAGTTTTGCAATTTCTGTAATCTGTTTGTATCGTCCACTCCCAGACATGGTCCATACACAACATCACAGTAGTTTATGCATGAGAGCACCAGAGATTCACAAAGTTTTTTTTTTACATTTGTACTTAAGACCTGTCAGTGAGGATAAATACTTTTCAAGATAGCGTAAGATGACTTAAGAATATTTGGAATCGTAAAGAAGAGTCGATTGTAAGACCCAGATTTTTGATCACCTCTACGGGTTTAATCAATTTTCCAGTGTGAATAAATGGCAATGAATCACTAATACACCTGGCTGGTCCAAACACTTGCAGACGTTTTATCAGCATTTATTATCAACGAATGCTTTTCAGCGTCTCTAATGATACTGCCAATATCTTCATTTACACGATCATTAGCCATAGCTGCCTCATTCGAGCTAAACGAGAGATAAATTTGTATGTCATCTGCATATTGATGTAATTTGCAAAACTTTAAAGTTTTTTAAAAATTTGTGGTATATATAGTATAAAATAGTGGTCCCAGTATTGATCCTTGGGCTACACCGCTCTCAAGTATAGCCGAGTTTGACAGCATAGTACTATCCATATACGTTTGCAATAGTCGCACTGCACACTCATCACTTCTATAACATACTCGGCGTGCTATTTTTTCTTAATATAAACAAAATCTAGCCAAAATTAAATACATTTCTTCATATTCGATTTTTTTTTTAAATCGGCAGTGAAGAACGTCGAAATCATCAAATAAAATACGATAAATCGGCAGTGAAGTAATCCATTGTTTTACGACTTTTTGTAGGCGGCTGGGCGATGGTAAACGTCAACCGACGTTGCTCAACCTCAGTGATAACCTATGTGAAAACTAATATTAAAAAAATATAAATTTGAACTTTCAAGTCCTTATACCTTGTTACTGAAGGGACTTTGTACTAAGGTATATTAGGTTTAATTGGTTTATTATAACCTAAGGAACCTATGCCAAATCGGTGTCCCATTTTTTTTGGGTCACCCTGTATAATTGTTATCCTTGAATTTATTTATTTACTTACATCTTACATCAAAACAAACTAAAAACTTTTGGTTTTGGTGAATGGTTCCTGTAGCTACAAAATTTAATTATCAAAGTCTTCAAAAGTGAAAGAGTATGTAGGTTACTATGGTTAACAAAACATAAAAATTAAGCATTTTTAGATTACGATTACGAATCGACACAACACTAATGATAGTTGCAACTTGCAAGAAAGTTCTATACTCTGTTCACTATAGTCCCGGATTGTCAATGTCAAAATCCAATTAAAAACAATCCTTTATATCATGGTTAATACTTTTAAGTCAAGCTATGGGTAACTAGAAACAATTAATTGAGTTGTTAATGTCAAAACTATAAATTATAGGTTACATTTTGCACTGACTTAAGCAAATATAAATAAAAGTTGCCAGGTAACAAAAACGCAAATTTTCAAAATTACGCTTTTGCGTTGTCCAACCTAGTAGTACCAAAAAAACCAATCGAAATTCAACAGTGCTACCATAAAACGTCATTTTTGACAATCCGGGACCATAGTGAATGGAGTATACTAAATACAACTATATGACAATAATTTTTATTGAAAGTAATTGAAAAAGTAATTGATGTTGTACAATTACAATTACTAGGTAATTGGTAATTGAATTACTATTTCCTCTGCGTAATTGAATCTTTGGTAATTAAATTGGTTTTTAGTAATTAATTACTTTTTAAAAGTAATTTGCCCAGCTCTGCGGTGCGTACACAACATTGCAGTATGGTGTATTATCAGTTCTTAAAAGGATGCGGAGATAATGGTATTAAGTTGAACAACCAGGCTCTGTTAAAACCATATATATAATACACATATATTGCTAGTAGAGCCTGGAAACTTCAGAAAACATTACGGCGCCGACATAGTCTCACTTAGAGTATAACGCGTCTCGTGCGCATGCGTGAGAATTCGAACTCTGCCTTTAAAAGCGAATTTTAAACTTGCCCACTTCCCCATTGGCCGGACGACGCCGCCACGCTTGCACACAGCTCATCATTATACATTGAAGAGTTGGTTGTCTGTCTCACTTGCTTGGTCAGTTTCCCACTCATAGCCGCTAGCAATATAGTAAGTATTAGATATATTGTTAAAACCTTCTATCCTAGCAACAGCATATTTCACACTTTAAAACACAAAGAATCTGTCATATGACATTAGTCACCGCGCAAATTAAATCCCTCCTACCACCGTTACTGATTACTTGTCATTTAAAATGTAACCAAACTTTGTATGTTTGACAACTTTCTACCGGGTGATTATAAATGATTGTGATTTTTTTTCTTAGGTTGGTACTGTTTATGTTGGTGTCACTGTAAGTCTATGTCAAATTCGAGGTTAGCAGGTTAGGTTTTGCGTCACTCTGTGTCAAAAATGGCGAAAAACCTAACCTGCTAACATTGAATTTGACATAGACTTACAGTGCCACCAACATAAACAGTGCCAACCTAAGAAAAAAATCACAATCATTTATAGTCACCCTATCTTGAGAGTCAATCTAGTTTCTGTGACCTGTAGATTCATTTTTCAGAGTTATAAATCATCGTGTATATTGGTAATTTGGTTTCTAAATCATCTTCACGTTAGAAGATTCACTAATTTCTAATTGTTCATCGAGTGTCTTGTAGAGTATGTTTTTATAATTGAAATTTTACGCCAACTGACCATCTATAATTTTAAATAATAGCACAAGACGAGCAAGAACCACAGAATGCAGTCATGCAGCAGACGTGTAAGCAGTTGCGTGTAGACAATGAGGAGCTGAAGAGGCGCCTGGTGGCTTTCGAGCGAGTGTCAGAAGAGAACCGATTTTTAAGGCTGTCGAAGGAAGAAACTGACATTTTACGTTCTTGCCTCGTCACTGCTCAAGATGAAGTGCAGAGGCTGCTCGAAGAGAAAAGGAAGATGCTGCAGGACATTAGAAATCTTCAAGACCAGCTAAGCTTAGCCGAGCGTGGAGGTCGACAGTGGACAAGTAAGAGATAGCAATGCTGTTTCAACTGTACCTACTGCTGCTACAATAGCAAGAAAACGTAGTTGTGTAGGTACTCCTAGATCATAGAGTCGCAGCTTGTGAAATCTAATAGAAGTGCGATACTCACACCAGAGTACTGCTTTAGAGAGTATATTCGACTCATAACCGTCTTTAATAGTCCTAGGAACAAGTTTTATATACTGCTATGAATGCTGCTATAGATTTTACAAACTGTTATGTTGCTTAAGTGAGATCTATCGACTCTGTTTTACGGCCTTATGTAGACTTACATAAATTGAATTGGAAACTAGACGAAAATTTACTTATTATGGACAGAGTATTTTAGGTTCGAGCATTTTGTCAAATTGTTTTGAATTGCAGTGGACGAGCGCTGCGTATCTTTTATATAGGTGTCTTACAAATGTAAGTCGTAAAGAGCATGCTTGTTTCTGTCCGTTCAGAAATTTTTACTGTTAATTTTGAATGACTTTCTAATGTTCTCTAACGAAGAGAAGCGAAAGTTGTAACGTGTATAAGGGAGATAACTTTAAAAATTAGGTTTATCATGTCAGTAGCACCCTGTTTATATTATACCATGGAGGAATGAAAATGCGTGATCGCAGATAGATAACTACCACCGGAGTATAAAAAACTTTTCAATCGAATAGCTATTGATTCTTCTTATACGAAAGTCCCTATTTATCAAATATCTCCCTTATAAAGTGCAAATGTGAAATATTTGTTTTATTATGTAGTTTCAGTGGTTTTCAACTGAAAATGAGTGATACGATGCACACTTTTACTACTAGATATTAATCTATACTGTTTTTATTCTATAGTTCATGACTTCAAGGTATTAACTATTCATGAATTTAAGAAAATATACTTTCTTGGTTTAGAACATGAAAAGCAAGATGAAAATTAAAACATACAATGAGACAAATACTGACGTCATAGCTGTGGCATTGTGTATCTTGTCTCTCCACCTTAGATAGATGCATACGAGGTGACTGCCAAAATTTCCCTTGGCTGACTATGAAAAACGCAGCGTAGACTCACAATTAAATTTTTTTTTAAACATATTCCCCCCTGACATCGTTTCAGCAATAATTCAATACACCTAAAAAATATTCCTTCGGCTTGTCTTCGAAATGTGCCCCGCAGCTTTCATCTCTTCCTCATCACTGAAATGGCGCCTGCAAAGGTCCTTTTCCAAATTTCCAAACAGGTAATAGTCACTGGGAGCCATATCTGAATTATACGGAAGGTGATCGATTTGTTCGAAACCAAAAAATCGACTGTCGACTGACCCTACGGTGCTTTTCCTTTTCGCCTCTATTTCGTCAACTCCCTTTTGGACAAAGTATCATAGTAAAGAACCATAGTTTCATTCCCTGTGACAATTGTCTTCAACACGTCCACAGGGTTTTCCCCCAGAGCTCCAAAAAGGATCGAGCACATTCAACAAGACACTGGCGCTGAACTGTTGCGAGATGTTTGTGGACCCACCTTCACTAACTTGACTTATGCCTGAATAATCGTGGAGGATTTAGCGATCGCTTGTATCTGAAAGCCCCTACATTTTTTATATTTCTTTCACCTTCAAGCGTCGATCACTTAATACGAGATACTCCACAAGGGCAATTTCCTACCTCACGTCAAGTGCCATTGTACCATTTACTGTTTTACCTACAAGTGAGTCAATATTCAATTCCCAGCCGTCGGATATCTGTTCTACAATTAAAATAAGACAAAAATGAAGGATACTAAAATTCCGAAAGCGCAGCCGTTTTCATGTAAAAAACAAATTTTTTTAAAGTTTCATCTCAATAAATTCAAATACAAGAGAAAACGTGGAATATTACAAAAATAAAACTATCTGGGTCGAGATAAACATCAGCAAAACATCTAATTCCTTAAGAAACCCTCAAAAATGTTACCATTTTCGTTAATACACATATGTAAGCTATGACTAAAGTTCCTGGCAACAGAAATTATCATTTATTTCTGCTATTGGGGCAATAAAGTCATCCACTCCGGCAGGCACAAGAAAATAAACCTTTTCTTTTATGTATGCCCACAGCCAAAAATCTATTGGAGTTAAGTCGGGAGACCGAGGTGGCCACGCTATTGGTCCACCCCGGCCAATCCATTTATTAGGAAAACGGCGATTCAAAATGTCTCGCACTTGTAATGTAGTATGTGCAGGTGCTATGCTTTCAGAACTTTAGTATTCTTCACTTTTGTTTTATTTTTAATTGTACACATATACAAGGGCTCACCCTGTATATCGAATCTTATTAATTGGTCCAAAATAACTTCCGACTTACGTATTCGACAAAACATGATATGATTATTCCTCATCTTTGTACATCCCTTTCCTTTTC
This sequence comes from Agriotes lineatus, assembly GCA_940337035.1. Classification (NCBI taxonomy): domain Eukaryota; kingdom Metazoa; phylum Arthropoda; class Insecta; order Coleoptera; family Elateridae; genus Agriotes; species Agriotes lineatus. Next base: position 125,420 of record CALNHX010002457.1, read on the forward strand.
AGTTTTTTGTCGAGTCATTCAGTATCAGTTTTCTTTTTCTTCATCCCATTTCCGTACTTCATCATTTATTATAAGCAATCTGTTTTTACTCTCTCTTGAATGATAGCATCCATCTCCTTTTCAGTTTCAATGCAAACTAGATTAATGTAAATTTTAGTATCTTTCAGATTTCGTAGCGTACTCTTGTTTTTCAATATATTGGTTTTATCCTGATAAGTGTTCAGTTTAACTATGGATGTCCTCTCACACACCTTAATTTTCTCTGTTATATCTATTCTGAGCTCTAATTTTTCTTCTATCGAGTTTTGCATTGCACTCTTCATCATTAGTAACCATTTTCAGTCCTGATATAACAATATTGTTCTTTCTTTCTTTGCTTTGATTGACCACCAAGAGGATCTTTGGTCGCCGGCGATTGGGCGACGGCGTTATGGCACCAGGCGATTGGGCACCAGGCGATTGGGCATCAGGCGTTTGGACGCCAGGCGTTTGGGCGCCAGGGTTTCGGCGCTAGAAAAATGTTTAATGGACTGAAAATTAAATGGGGTTCTTATGTTATCAGGTCATATTTTTTGAGCCCCACGGGCCAGTTCAAAATGTGATGTATGTATTATAGTCCAATAGCAAGGGCCTTTCCCTGCAATAGGGGTAAGTGTTTACCAGTTCAAGGTTTTAATAAAAATGCCAACTTTTCGAGCTGCCGCTCGCGTCATAATTTTGCAAAAATGATGCTCTCAAGCCAGTTTTTCCACATCATCTCCTTAACAGTGCGTTCTAAGATGAAAAAAGTTATTAACGACATAAGACCGTTAGTAAGCATTTAACAAACGAGGCTAATGAATTTATCCTAGTTAATTAGATGCGATAACGGCTGTAGGTCGTTGAATATTTTTCATAACACCACCACCAAAATTTTAGAGCAATTTAAATGAAATATAAATAGTATTAGTAACGGGTGTTAGAAAACTCGTCTTATCAGAGTCATCTATGGAAAAAAATTACATTTGGCAATGCTGAAATGTATTGTTGGTGACACTGTAAGTTTATGTCAAATTCAATGTTAGTAGGTTAGGTTTTGCGTCAGTTTTGACACAGACTGACGCAAAACTTATTCTGCTAACCTCGAATTTGACATAGACTTACAGTGTCACCAACTATACATTTCAGTATTGCCAATGTTAAAATATTACTGTTCTGTTATTTCTTAACGGCCCAGGCTGTTATGGGGAACTTTTCAGTCAGGTTGACAGCTCTGTTATCGACAAATAACAAGCAGGTGTTATGAAAAAGTTATTATGAATATTATAGAAGACAACTTTTGTTTAATTATTGTTTTGTAAGTGAATTAAATATCGAGCTGCAGCTGTAAAGTGGAGCGGATAAATAAAAATGTCAACAGTGCTTTGTTTTGAGCTGATTTCGTCATGATTATTGTTTATGTTTACACAAAAGTTGTAGAAAATTGTGTCTTCTGTAATATTCATAATAGCTATTTTTCTCTTAGAATGCCATAATGAAATGGTTCCAACTCCCAAACGCCAGGCGCCCAAACAACGTCGTCCAATCGCCGTCGCCCAACTCCTGGAGCCCAAATATCGTGTAACTGTGTATAACATATTTATCTGTTTAATTTTATAGACCTAAAAATACTTATATTTCAAAATACGTATGAATATATACTTGCTATAGGTGTAGCTTCCATTAACTGATTGGGCGTAAAACAAATGAAATTTATACTAAACCATACGATTAAAACTAAATGTTGCTTGTAATGTAAGTACCCACTTTTTTATATTTTCGATTTGTCAAATTCCTGTTCTTGTTCTTGTTTCATTTACATTACGCATTAAAACTTTATTCAATAAAAGTCAATTGGTTTAAATAAACAGAATTGATGTAAACAAAAATTTTAAATATTCATATAATCGAGCCAGTTCTGAATTATAAAGGTTGGTCAGAATTTAATTAACTGGTATAACACCTTCACAACTATTTTTAACTAGTTTATTGACAGATATAAACAAATATACTTTTACAGATTCCGTTTCCATTCGCTGAATTCTTTTCACCAGAATTGATCATGCCGGTAGTGTTTTGACCAGAATGCATTTCGCCAGATATCAAGATTTTTTAATTATAAAATATGTCCGGCGAAAAAAATTCGACGAATGGGAAAGCACTGTTATAGGACATTCAATTTTAAAAAACTATCGAAGTCTACAAATAATCTAAACAAGCTAGAAAAACAGCGCAGCCAACAATCCAGTGAAACAGAATCCAGCGAATAGTTTTCCGGTGAAATAATTTTCTGCCAAAACGAATTCCGGCGAGTCAAAATCCGGCGAATGGAAATTACCGCTTTTACATAGTGTTGGAACCTTTTCAAATATAAACAAGTAAACATAAAATCAAAAATGTTGAGAAGATCGTTCTTCTCTTTTGATAATAATTAGTATTGAGAAGTCTACACATTACCCTTGTTCTATGATGTCATAAATAACAAAACATATAAATAAATTTTTTTTAAATTATTGAGATCACAGATAGTTGACATCAGAAGGAATTTGACACCATTGCTATTTCTCACAAAGGAATTTGTAGTTCATTGTATTGCAACTTCTGATCTGTCAAACATTTCAAATTAATTATTGTCAATTTCTTTACAAATGGTTCCCGTACTGGAGTATGTAGAAGAGTGGAGACGCACAAAACTTACAATTGAACTTACAATTTAAACAAATATTGAAACAATAACCTTAATTTTCCTCATTTTCATTTTCGTAATGTAATTACTGTAGCTACAGTGTGAAAAACATGTTATTTTAAAAGTCCAGTTAAGAACTAGTTAACTTGAATCACTTGAAGAATTAAAATCGAATATGTCTGATGAACAGCGAACAAATAAGGGTGACTTAGGCAACCCAAATGACACGTTACAAAGCTGACTGGATCAGTATTTTAATCATAATTACTAAAGAATCAGAGATGGCGGTTCTCACAATTAGACTTAATTTCAGCTGACATTAAATAATTTATTGAGGTTACGTTGTCGAAGTTTCTATTTGTATCATAACCTCAATAAATTATTTAATGTCAGCTGAAATTAGGTCTAATTGTGAGAACTGCCATCTTTGATTCTTCAGTAATTATTATTAAATTACTGATTCAGTCAGCTTTGCAACGTGTCATTTGTGTTGCATAAGCCACTCTATTTGTTCGCTGCGCCAACATTATAGTTCCTATTGGGTCAATATTAGAAGCATCGCAAACTTTCATGATATCTCATGCTTCTGCAAATGCTTTTCTAACATGATTGACATAGTTCTTCCAGTGATCAATAGTAACCTTAATAAGTACAAGACTCCAAAGACGAATAGTTTTTTCTGGTTTTGAATTTTTGACAAATGCCACATTGACAGCATTATAAAATAAGGGGGATATTTAAAGCCGACTGTACCAAAACTTACAGATTTTTGTTTTATGTCATTTTTTATAAAGTCCATTTTTTTTTCTATAATAATTTTCAAGGTCAACTTTCTAGGGAATAAGTTGCATTCCTGCAGGGTCCCTAGCTTTAATAATGTTGGTACATAGATTTTTAGTTCTTTTTTTCCACTAAAAAAATTATTTGTCATTTTGACAGATATGTCATAATAGTGGGTAAAACGAACAGCATAGTAATAGTAAACTATTGCAAATTTATTAATTATTAAACTTACAATATAACATAATGAACGTTTGATTCCATGTAAAAAAAATGAAACTTGTCAAGAGTTCAAATTAAGAAACTAAGACATTCAAAATTGACACATAACCATAATTTTGAAAAAGTTCTACCAACACGAGGTATACAAATTTCCTAGCGTTTTAATCACATATATACCAACATTGTAACACTTTGACAGTTATTATAAAAAAAAACATACTTTAGCGTAATTAAACAGAGAGCTTTACTGCCAACTTAAATGCCAAATTTCCTTGGCCTCACATTATGCCAAAACAACGTGAACAGAATATACTTCTGAACAACACACAGCATTGAGCTTAAGTTTCTAATAACAAAACAGTTACAATTCAAAATATGGCGATTATTGTAAGAGTTTTTCGAAAGACTGTGTGTTTTAGATCTTATGTGTGTCTTAACCTTAGACCATATATAATATGGCCTGCTCATTCCTATTAGCTTAGCATTGTAGTACACGTCCTTATGATAGGGGGCGCTTTTCAAATTCTGCAAGTCTCTCTCATAGGTCAATGAGCACAAAAACTGAATCTTTTGTTTTTGTGGTTTTTCTCGCACATGTACCGTCATTTGAGTATATATGGAACGATTTTAGTATATCCTTTTTAATAACACCGGATTAAAAACATATTGGGCCGGTTGCAGAAAACAACGTTAAGTCTGGTGTTAGCTAACGCGACGTCAAAGTGAACAAAAACAAATCAAATCTCAAATGCTTATGGTAACTAATACATTAGTAAACAAAATTTGATGCGATTTTGTTCACTTTGACGCGATGTTAGCTAACACCAGACTTAACATTGCTTTCTGCAACCGGCCCATTTTGTTTTATAAGAGGATAGCAGTTAACATATTGATTCAGATTTGATGCTTTTTTCTTGTTTTTTTTTAAATACCACTTTTTTTAATTTTTCTGAGATTCCATATAACCCATGGGTGGGTAATATATGGAATGATGCAATTTTTTAATAGAAAACGCAGGAAAAAACCATTTTTGTTTCATATAGGATTGTCCTTCATCCTTTATGGTACAACACAGAAGTAAAAAAAAAGTTGAGCGTGAGTTGTATGTAGGTATGCCATTAAAACCGGGGGGCGTTTCATTTTAAATGATTTTATTTAGACGCTGGTAACATTTTATGAACGTTTCATTAGAAAAACGTGTAATAAAACATTTTAAACATAGTTTTAAATCTAAACCCACAAAACCAAAAACATAGTATCTCTGAATGATGAAAATATGTCGGGAGTTAAACGTATATCTACCCCTACAGACAACTGGCTGAGATAACAACAATTTAACTTGTGTCAAATTAACAGTGGGGGGGGGGGGATAAATGTATTCTGTTTAAAAGGTCTCATACAACTAACGATGCATTATTTTTTTTTATTTGGCAAACAAATTCTTTGGTTTTTCCTTTTTTGTGTCTGCATCATAAACAAAACTATTTTCTAGTAACATACCACAGTTCGTTACATCAGTCTTTAATTGGTTTCTACTTTCAGTGCCAATATTATTTGGTTCGTTTTCTAGAAATTCCTCTTCGATTTGTGTTTCATCATCAATTTCCAGTTCTTCGGTTTCTCTATCCACTTCTCTAGATGTTCCTGCAGTTTTTCGTACAGAGTTTAAAACGGCAGTGTATAACATGTGTATACCATTCCCTTCCCGAACGGTTGTTTTTGAAACATGTAACATTAGCTTCTTTACGGTTAAGAGACTGCTGCACAAAAAGTGTCATTTTACTATTGGTAAATGAATATCCAAACCCAACTGCAGTAGTTAAATTGAAGCATCAACAACTGCTCTCGCCTTGGGAATACTTAAAACGGAATTTCCTCCAGATAGTTGTTTGTCAGCGGCTTGAGCGAAAGACATTCCACCATCAATAACTGCTTCAAGAGCCCTTTCTAGTTCATTCAGGTCATAATTCCGCCTGTGTGGCGTTCCCAGAACATGCTTATGTTTCCTTGGCATGCTTTTTTTAATTCACTTTTTTGAGATCCACACAAAAAAATCGGTAAAATCAGTTTTGTAGGTTATGATCTAATATTTTTCTCATTGGAGCACATCGCTATCTCTAACAGGGCAGAGGAGACTATATGGCTAATCCAAAGTAAGTAGTTTCTTACCTTTTTTTAATAATTTTTTAAAATTTAGTGAATTATTGTCGGCTCTTCATAAACTTGTTTGTGTTTAGGCGGAAGTGTCTAGATACCCGGCAAACGTGAAAACAGATGGGGTTGGTACCAACATTTCAGTTTAAAAATATAGGGCGTTCAGCAAACACAAAAACATTTCAAGTTTTTTGAAGTTGGCATGTGCATATAATTTTTGTACTAGGGATTCTGTATTTTGTTTTGCAAAGGTTTCCACACCTGTATACAGGCAGGCTTGAATTTAAAAATGACAATTAATATTTCTGATTGTCAGTGTCAAACTAGATATTTTTCTAGAAATTCTCGTCTGAAGTTTTATAAAATGTAATAAAAATACCTATTAATAAACGCTACGTCAATAGTATCCAACACAGTATTCGTATAATGCCCTTAACAGTTGTTAATTACAACATTTATGACAGATGGGATGTAAATGTCACACCTTTAACCTATATGTTTTAGTAACTTTTTGTAAGTACATTCCTAGACAAAGATAAATTCTGGAAGTACACTCATGAAATTATGGAAGTACACTCATGAAATTATGGAAATCAAAGGCCACTTTGTGTTTTTATGTTTACTGAACAGACTATATGTACCTTTATTCCATATAACCAGCACCATTTCATATATGTATACTCAAATGACGGTATGATATGACATATCTCGTACATTTGTAGAAATTAACTTTATATCTGGCTGGTAATAATTTCGCATTAAAAATGGCTATTTTCCATCAGTTACTTTTGTATACGTATTTGAAGCCGGACGTTGTTCATTGACTTGCTGTTCCGAGTGGCAGCTACTGTATATATTTTTAAACTAATGCAACTTGAATTATCGTACTTGTTAAATAATCCATATGAAATAAAAACAGTTTCCTTCGATATCTTCTTTTTGACCTATAAAGTGCAATGAATTAGGTAATTATTCTTACACAGTCCCATTGCACAATGAATCACTAATAGCGTTTGAAGACCACTGATTGTAGAATGCCACGCCGATTTAGTATAATTAGTGAGCATTTAAGTTCATAGCCAATACCAACCAAACTCACAAGTTGTCAATATCACAATAAGTCTGTTCGTCCGTAAGAATTTATTTTAAATTTAAAAATTTGATCTTCAATATTTACACAAAGTTTAAGGTCACTAGATTAATACACTAAGTGTAAGGTACCGTCATAATACATTTCTCGCTTGAGAAAATTGTGAGATAGAGATAACAAATACAAATTTCCCAAGTGGTTTTTGGTGTTATGGCACTGCTGTAAAGTCAGGAATATGCTAGGTTATGTCACTTATTATTAGTGGAATTGTGTGACAAACGTCGGTGATGTTTGTCAAGCAATTCACCAAGCCGTGAGTGTTTTTATCCCCAGTTGGAGAAAATTGTGCGACAAGGATAGATATAAAAACACTAATGGCGGTACCTTACACTTTAGTGTGTTGATCTAGTGATCTTAACTCACTTTATTACTCCATCTAGATAGTATTAAATATCTTCCATACAAATCCTATAACAGAATTACACAATTTCTGATAATGAGACTTGTGAATGGGTGGAGTTAGAGAAGTAGATATTAATTTGTGGATATTAGTTGAAATTTACTCATCGCGACATGTTGTCTAGGCAGATTTTAAAATTACCGCGACACTACTATTAAGCAAATTTAATTCAATTACTTTTATAATATTCACCATTTGCTCTTAAGGAGGCCAAATACATTTTTGATGGTACAATATTTTACTATTTCCACAGTTTAAATTACATTACACACTTGCCTAACGATTTATAATTTTAAATTTGCAAATACATCATGTTGCGATCTTAGAACTATATTTTTCTAAGAAGAACTGCGGTTCCACATATCAAAATATTTTGTGATGTATAATTACATCAGTGTTAAAGGCTGATTTGTATGTAACCGGAGGTTTTGTTGTAAGCTCTTAAAAAAGTTGAAACCTTCCAGTTATGCATTGAATATAGTTTATGTTGTGTTGATATTTACGCTCCTGCAGCCACGTGTTATTTTACTTTTAAAGTGCAATAGTTTGCTGTTCTATGATATAAGTTACAAATGTAAATGAAGTTTTATAGTAAGTTAGTGCAATTTTAAGTTATTGTGTAACAAATTTCAGTCACCTACGGTACATATGTTGCAGTAAAATAAATTAATAGGACATTTAAGGTAATGACCGGGTAATGTCGTTCTTGACCTATACTGATGGTAATTAACGTTAATTTGCAATTATAATGGACGTGAATCACCCACGCGAAATTATAATAAAGAGGAAAACGCCCAGGGGTTGTCGTTCTTCATCATTTCTTACTGGACAATGTTGAAATTGAAAACTATAAACATATTGGTTTACTTAATAATGAAATTTATTGTTGAACAATGGACCCATCATTGGCCATCACACTAGGTTATTGATGGTATTGCCCGGCCAATAATGTTAATATCTATAGGCATTATTATCCTGTGTAACGTCTTTCAACTTCAATTACTTTTGATGTTTTGTCAGTTTTGTTTGCAATTAGCAATCAATAATCTGCAGCAAAGTTGTTAGTTTAAATTGACAGTGTATTTAAATTATCGTTCCCTTAGTTGCAGCTGAAAAACCTATTATGACTATATGTAAGGATCGTAGTATTCAAAACGCAGATATATCTAACTAAAAACGTTAGAAATCTAAACTAATTATTGACAGAGTTAGCATCCTTACAGATGGGCATTAGTCTGTGATAACTGCAGTTTTAATTAATGGAATTTTTGTGAATTTTGAAAACGTTCTGTGCCGAATTTAAAGGAGAACAATAACTATTTTGTGGTTAATTTGTAATTTATAAAATGGTTTACAATATTTAGGGATTATAAGGGTAAACTATTTTCATTCTGTGACAAAGTGTGGACTTCTTTGCTAGGAGATTGTGATTTACTAGTAACGGATTTTGAAATATCGAAGATATTCTTAGTGGAAATAACTATTGTGATTGATGTAATTAATTCGATAAAGGCACTGAAGGATTATTGCACCCCAACTTGTAAGAAGTCAAAAGTTATCGTCGAAATAAGTTCGTCCTTTTTTATTAAGTAGTTTGTAGTAGTGCAATATGAACTGAATTATTCTTTCCTTTGCTTAATGTAAGGTGCTCTGTACATAAAATTCTCTGTAATATGTAGCTTTAGTGTGTTTTAATTGTTGTATGAGCAAGTCAAATATACTTTAAATGTTGAAAGTGCAGCAGTATTTATTGTCATAATAGTATAATTGCAGTCTCGCGGCAGTCCAGAAAGAAATTATCAGGCATTTTTCTACTCTTGGTTGGATTGAATCAAAGATAAGGTAGGACTAGACCTAAGTAGATAGTTTGAAATTTTTAAAACGAAGGCACCGATAAGTAGTTGACCTTCGACGGGTAGACCGGGGCCAGCTGCTTTGCGCGGTGCACGCGGTGCAAAGATAAAATTTATCAAGCGCTGTTCAGCATAAACAACGAACAGGGCCGTATTTGAGGAATTCAGGACTACAAGAACGTAACTTAAACAGCGAAAAATGCAAGAAATTCTTGAAGAAATAAATAAGAAATTAGATAGAATGGAAGTAAGAGATCAACGCATGGAAAAGAAAATAGATACGTTTCAAATGGAACTAAATAAAATTAAGGAAGAAAATAAACAGCCGAGAAGAGAAAATCAACAACTTAGACAAAGGGTAACACAACAAGAGGAGAGAATAGAAGGGATAGAAAGAGAAATAAGAAGAAAGAAAATAATCATGCACGGAATAGAAAGGCAAGAAGGGGAGAGCGACCTACAACTAAAAGAGAAAGTAAGGACAGTCCTAAGGGATATGGAGGTAAAAATAGCAATGGAAGAAGAGATAACAGAAATCAGAAGAATTGGTACGCAGCAAAACGGGAAAAATTATCCAGTTCTAGTGGAACTAAGGGAATGGGCAAAGAAAATGGAAATACTGAAAGCGACAAAAAAACTAAAAGGCACAAGAACATACATAGAAGAAGATTACTCAAAAGAGACTCAAGAAACAAGAAAAGAATTGATAAAACATAGGAATAGAATAAGGGCAGAGGGACATTACGCAACGATTAGATACAGTAAACTAATAGTAAATGGAAATGTCTACTACTTAGAACAATTAAACGAAATAGAAAAGAACAACAAGAAGAGTATAGAACATGGTGAAACACCTAAAGGAAAAACGGGAGGAAGAACAATCAGTGAAAGATCTCCAGAGGAAGAACTGCAAGAACAATTGAGCAAAATAACCAGAACTAGCAGTAACACTGGTACGATCCTAAAAAACGTAAATATGATCTAACCTCGCATAACGAAAAATCTAAAACGTTACAAGCAAAGAAACAGGCTATGAAAAAGGACACGAAAAAAGGAAAAGAAATAGGAAATGTAGAGATAGGGATAGGAATTTGGAACATAAACACACTAACAGGGAAGGAGATAGAAATAACGGAAGAAATGGACAGTAATAACATACAAATCTTGGGGTTAAGCGAAACTAAGAAAAAGGGTGAGGGAAGTACGTACTTATCAAACAAACACATACTATACTACTCGGGAGTGAAACCGGAACAAAGAGCAAAGGAAGGAGTAGGAATAATAGTCACAGAGGAGATAAACAAAAGAATAACGGATTTTAAGGCAATCAACTCGAGAATAATAGCAATTAGTATAAAAATGGAAGAAACAATTAACATCATACAAATCTATGGGCCAGTAGAAGGAACAGCAGAGGAAGAAATGATAGAGTTCTACACAAATCTACAACAAATACTAGATGAAATGAAAGAAGAAAATGAGAAGACAATAATAATGGGAGACTAGAACAGTAAAGTAGGGAAGGACTATAACAGAGGAATGGGATGTATGGGAATATATGGGGAAGATACACTAAATAGAAATGGAATAAAAATGATAGACATCTGTAAAGGGAACGACCTAATAATAGGAAACACAATGTGGGAACAAGCAATCGAAGACAAATACACGTTTGTGGCTGAAGAACGAAACGCTAAAAGCCTGATAGACTATAATTATAACATATACACAAGAATTAACAGAGACAGTACAAAAAATTAAAACGATAAAAGAAGCGGTATTAGGAACACAACACAGATTAGTAAGAGCAAGTTACCAAGTAAGACTGAGCAACAACGGAGAAATAAGGAAATATAGTAGTTTAGCGATATACAGGGTGTCCCAGATAAGAGCAACTACATGGGGATTTCGGAAACGGCAAGAGATACAGGGTGGCTTAAATGAGAGAAAAGTTGCGCTATTCTGAGCCCAGTCAGATGCTGTATCGAAATTAAAAATATCTACAGGGGTTTTTAAAATATCGAGCAAAAACAAAAAATTGTGGTTTTCGAAAAATTGCAATATCGTCGCCATCTTGTAAACAAATTTAATAAAATTTGGTAATTTTGTATTAGCGACTACGGCCAATCGAATGACGTTTACGAATTTTTTCTAGGCCTTCTAGATTTTTTGCAACCATAGCCAACTTTGTTATTTCTTATGGCCGCCATATTGGATTTATACGTCATTAAATAGCGCATAAAAATACCTTTTCAACCATGTATAACAGACCTATCTTTAGATGACGGAAAGTTAAATTTATTAAAAAAACAGTTTTTCACTTAGTTGGCTGTGAAACAAATGCCGCAGTTGTGTTTTCTTAAAAATGTCTTTAAAAAATAATCTTTTATTTATGATACTAAAGTTAACAACTAATACATTATTTATGATTAAACTCACAACCAAAAAAAAACCGATGACAGAGCGTTGAATTAAAATAAATTAAATTAAATGTTCGAAAATTCCACCGTTGTTATTAATGCACGTCATGCATCGATGAATTAGAGACATACATGCATCTTTAACCATTTGTCCAGGCATTTCTTCAATGGTTTGAACAACGGCTGCCTCAAGTTCTTCTACTGTATTATAAGGAGTACAATAAACTTTATCCTTTAAATATCCCCAAAGGCAAAAATCAAGTGGCGTAAGGTCCGGCGAGCGAGCAGGCCAGGCAACCGGACCTCGATTTCCTATCCAGTTATTTCCATGTTGCTGATTCAAATAGTCAGTTATGATTCTTGCATTATGTGGAGGTGCTCCGTCTTGCTGGAACCACATGTTTGCTACATCTTGAAGAGGCAAATTTTCTAAAGTTTGGTCGACGTAATTTTGTAATATTTCAAGATATCGAGGTGCAATCAAATTATTATGAAAAATGTTAAATAGTACGTGTCCGTTTATGACTCCTAGCCATACATTAAAACCCCACTTAACTTGATGACGCACCTCACGATGTAAGAACGGATTTTGATCGGCCCAGTACACGTTGTTGTGTCTGTTAAATACCCCGCAGTTTGTAAATCTGCTTTCATCAGACCACAGAACCTTAAGCGGAAATTGAGGATTTTCTTGGCATTTTTCTAAGAACCAATTGCAAAACGATATTCTCCTTTCTAAGTCACCATCTCGGAGTCCTTGACTAATATGTTCTACATATGGACGATACTTGTATTTTTTGAGAATTCTCTGAGCAGTTGATTTAGGCACTTCAACATTATTTTCGATTTGACGAAGGGAGGTACGAGGATTGTCGATAACACTTTGCAAAACAAGATTTTCCATATTTACATTTCCCACTCTATTTCGATTGTGTTTTTTAAAGGAACCATAAGTAAGTAAATTATTTCTAAGCATTCTGAAGATCGACAAACCTGGTTGCCGTCTTTCTGGATATCGCTGAAAGTACATATCTTGAGCTCGTTCAGCGTTCCTCCGGCACAAAATGAAACAATCATACATATCCACTTTTTCCCGATTTGAATACCTTTCCATATTAAATATAAAAATTAAACTCTTAACAGATAGAACCAAATAAATAACAAAGTTTTGACAGATAGTTACATAGCTAAAACAACAAACACAATTGCGGCATTTGTTTCACAGCCAACTAAGTGAAAAACTGTTTTTTTAATAAATTTAACTTTCCGTCATCTAAAGATAGGTCTGTTATACATGGTTGAAAAGGTATTTTTATGCGCTATTTAATGACGTATAAATCCAATATGGCGGCCATAAGAAATAACAAAGTTGGCTATGGTTGCAAAAAATCTAGAAGGCCTAGAAAAAATTCGTAAACGTCATTCGATTGGCCGTAGTCGCTAATACAAAATTACCAAATTTTATTAAATTTGTTTACAAGATGGCGACGATATTGCAATTTTTCGAAAACCACAATTTTTTGTTTTTGCTCGATATTTTAAAAACCCCTGTAGATATTTTTAATTTCGATACAGCATCTGACTGGGCTCAGAATAGCGCAACTTTTCTCTCATTTAAGCCACCCTGTATCTCTTGCCGTTTCCGAAATCCCCATGTAGTTGCTCTTATCTGGGACACCCTGTATAAGCTAAAAAATATGGAAAACAAAGAAAAATACCAGAAGGAGACAGATTTAGAATTCGAAAAACTGGAGAACAAAAAAAAAACTGGACTTTAGAAGAAAGATGGATAACATTCAAAGAGACACTGCTGAAGATAACAGAGAAAATATAATAATCACGTCAAAAGGACGAGGTGGTGGAATAGCGACATACAAAGACTGACAAAAGAAAAGAAAACAGCATGGAAGCAATATATACAAACAAAAACACAGGAGGACAAAGAGGAATATAATCGAAAGAGAAACATAGTGAAAAACGCAACCAAAAGAGCAAAAAAAGAATCCTGGAAGAAGTTGGGAGAATAGATAACAAAAGTACACAAAACAGACTATAGAAAATTCTGGACGAGAATAAAAAGATTAAGGGGGGATAAAAGGAAAGAAATAAAAGCAATTAAAAACATGCAGGGGCAAACACTAACAGACACAAAAGAAATACTTGAAACATGGAAAGAACACTACAGAAATAAGTATAACACGACAGTGCCAGATGATAAAATAACAAGAGTAGAACGAGCGGAACAGCAACAAAAAATTAAGAGAGAAGAAGTCGAAGAGGCAATACAAAAAATGAAAATTGGAAAAGTAAGTGGAGAAGACGGCATAGCACCGGAGAAGATTAAATGGCTGGGAAAAAAAGGAATAAACTGAATATGGGATATCTGTAAAGAAGCGTGGGAAACACAAAAAATCCCGAGGATTGGGAAAATAACCTGTTAATTCCGATATACAAGAAAGGAATACAGACGCAGTGCGAAAACTATAGACCAATCTGCTTAGCTCAAACCAGCTATAAGCTATATACAAAAATCTTGGAAAAAAGATTAAGAGAACATGTGGAATCGAAATTGGGAGAGGAACAGGCAGCATTCAGACCGAACAGACAGACAAACGATAACATATATATATTAAGAAATATAATAGAGAGAAAGATAGAGGAAGGAGAGGAAGTATACCTAACATTCATCGATCTAAAAGCAGCTTTCGATACGGTAGATAGAAGGGAAATATGGAAAACCCTGGGAGAACTGGAAGTACCTAGCAGGCTGATAAACGCAGTAAGAAGTACATATGAAACAGTAGGAGCAAGAGTGCAAATGGGGGGACAAAGATCAGATGAATTCAAAATGAGTAAAGGAATAAAACAAGGAGACAGCTTAAGCCCTTTACTATTTATCATTATTATGGACAAAATTACTAAACAAATTAAAGAAAAATATAACCGAATAGATACAGTCATAGGGTACAGGAACCTAGAAGCAGTTAAAGTGAGCAGTCTGCTATACGCAGACGATGTGTTACTGATAGCAAATAAGAGGAACAAAATGCAAAATTTAGTAAACGCCTGGACTAGAAAAATTGAAAACATGAAAATGGAAATAAATACAAACAAAACAAAAACAATGATTGTAAATGAAAAAGAAACAGACACCCAGATTGACAAAGAAATCAAATGCAAGAATAAATTATTGGAAAGAGTAACAACATACGAATTTTTGGGAAGTATAATAACGGAGGATGGGAAAATAGATGCTGAGTTAACAAACAGAGCTAATAAATCAACAAGATTATATTACTCAATAAATAAAACAATACTAGGCCATAAAGACATACACATAGAGGTGAAAAGAAAAATACATAATGTAATAACAATACCAACAATTACATACGCTTGTGAAAACTGGACTTTAAGAAAAAAAGACGAAAGCAAAGTAAATGCTATAGAAATGAAACACCTTAGAAAAATTGCTGGAAAAACTAAATGGGACAGGGTAAGAAACGACATGATCAGAGAAATAACAGAAAAATAGCCAATAATGGAAAAAATAAAAGCAAAACAACTGAACTGGTATGCGCATATAGTAAGAATGCAACCGGACAGAATTACAAGAAAAATAATGGAGATGGGAAAACCAAGGAAGAGGCGAAGGGGAAGACCAAGAAGAAAATGGATGTACCAAATCCGAGAATTTGGAATGGATAGAGGAAAGACGGTAGAGGAAATAAAAATCCTAGCAAGAGACAGGAAAGAATGGAGGAAATGGATACAGGACAAGGAACCCACATCCGACGCCTGAAAGGGCATAAGGATTAACGAAGAAGAAGAAGGTTGGATTTGGGTGCATGCAGCCTATAAATTTGAAGCTTGAAGTCTCGTATTGTCACTTTGAAGCTGCCATTCAGCGGTGATTTGCAGTCACCGACAGTCGACAACTTTCCGCCTCAGCCCCGAGCGATGACACCTGGACCTTGCATTCATGAAGTGTGTTAACGCCGGCCAGGTTACTGCATTGCAAAACTAAATTGAATATGTATGTTAAGAAATTCATGTTGTGAATTGCTGCCATTTAACATATGTTGTATGGTATTTAAGAGATTAACTGCCTTACTCGAATGAAAGCAAGATATGCATTTTAGATATTAACGAGGTAAGTAATTTCAGGAAGCTGAGTAAATTCCTGTTGAAGAGCACCCTACGTCATCTCTCGACAGACAATAGGTGGCACCTAATAATTACCCGAATTTGCACAGGTATCTTTAAAGTTCAACCTGTTTTTGACGCATTGCTTAGAGCCAAAGACTTCTGAGCTGACTGGATCACTTTTCCTTTGTTGTGGGATCGTAAATTTCTCTTTGCCTGTAACAACTATTTAAATAGTTATAGATATAATAAGCATAGAAAGTAGAATTTGCTATACCAAGTGGTTTCAACACTTTGTAAGGTTAACCTTACCATAGATCATGGACGAGTTAAGGTTCTACCCATACCTTATTCCGGAAAACGTCGGACTACCGTTAAGATAGCCACAGTCGCTTCCACGGCAACTGTGAGACCTCACGGTCTCCGTTTTTACACATGTTTATTCATTTTAGCTCATTTCTTTCAACACTTACAGGAAGGGTTGCAAGGGCACGAGATCAGCAAATAACGTTCTATACGCATTATACACATGATTTTTTCTACGAGTTTAATTAAATAAGTTTAAAAAACTGTTTAACAATAAACATTTTTTGCAAGTAACGCCCACTCTAGTTGCCATAAAAAAGCTTGTTTTGTCAAAAATTATTAACTGTTAGTGTGAAAAAGCGTTTAAGAACGAACAGAAAGTGTTTTACTTTCTGTGTCTCGATTTCAAATTAAACACAGAAAGTATTTAAAACAGCATTTCCATAGCAAAGATCTTTACATGAATGGAATGTAACATTTTCTATGCCTCCAAATGTTATAAAAAATCCGACTTTCTATTAGCGAGTAGGAAATAGTTATTAATGTACTAAGGGCAGTATGAAGATGTTTATGCCCTTTCGAAGGTGACAAGTTTACAAGCCTGAGACCAGAGGCGGTTTATTTTCCACTTTGAATACGCATGTTGTGGGCTTCGATGGTAATAAAACTGTGGACTGTAACTTAGGTTATTTATTTATTGTATCAACAACACCTGTTGCTGCTGTGGCCACGGCACATGTTATAGCATCACCATGCACCCTGAGTGGTACACGCTTGTACGTTTGCTGCTTGCTCTGAGGTCGACCATACACTACAATCCGGCCTTACCGCCACTAGCGACACAAGCTTCAAAATAAATGGGGCAACCCTTGGCAGTTGGCTGCACATTTATTTGTCACGTAAACATGCCGCCCCCTTTGAAATGAACATTTCAACATATACAAAACTACAAATCTCTAAACTAAGAATACGATTTCATGAACATTTCAACATACATTAACTAAAAATCTCTAAAACTAAGCATACAGTCTCGCGACCTTTCAACACACAATTTAATTGCCCTCGCGCACTTGACCTTCATGGTCGACACTGACACCATTGCCCACGGGTAGCAAGCACAATCGCCGTACTGCTCGTCTGGTTTCGTGGTGGATGGGCAATCGAATGGTGGCGACTCGTGCAATGCCATCAGGTCCAGGATGAAGCTGTGATACTCTCTCCAAAACCCATTTGCATATTGGCAGGTTGTCTTCCTTCACCAGTACTACAGAACCAACCCGGATAGACGTTTAATTGTCTCATTGTTGCCATTTGGTAGCCTTTTGGAGCTCCTGCAGATATTTTTGAGACCACCGCTTCCAAAACTGCTGCGTTGCTTGCTGTACACGTTGAAATCTCTCCAACCTATTGGTTTTGACATCGCCTAGCTGCTCATCTGCGAGCGCCGATAGTGGCCTTCCGATGAGAAAGTGTCCTGGTGTTAGAGGTGCCAGATCACCTACGTGAGAACTTAAGGGAGAGAGAGGACGGGAATTAAGAATAGCCTCAATATGTACAAGAAGAGTGTTAAACTCTTCGTATATCAACGCTGACGAATCTATGGTTCTCTTTAAATGATACTTGACAGATTTTATACCCCCCTCCCACAGTCCGCCAAAATGCGGGCTTCTACTAGGAATGAATTTCCACTCTACGCCTTGCTCAGTCAAAGCGTGGTTAATTTTGGTTTTAAACTTCGATTCATTCAAGAAATTTCTAATTTCGTTATTTGCACCTATGAAATTAGTTGCGTTGTCAGAGTAGATTGTCTGAGAGCGGCAACAAAGGCCTGAGCCGTCAGATCACCGACCAGCTCTAAGTGTATCGCCATTGTACTAAAGCAAACGAACAGACTTATGTAGCATTTTACCTCTCGCGCACCCCTGGTTTTCTTATCCCTTATACTATAGAGTCCGCCAAAATCTACACCGCAATTGTAAAATGGTGGCGTCGGTACCACCCGATCCTTCGGCAGTTGACCCATGGCGTGGGTTACACAGTGAACGCAGTTGTGTACTATCTTTCGCGTGAGATTTCTTTCTGCTACTGGCCAAAATCTTTCCCGTATGATTGCCAATAACGCCTGCGGTCCACAATGTAAATGTGCGACGTGAATATATTTCGCGACTAACTCTGATAATGGATGCCCGTGGGGTAGTATGACTTGATGCATTCTTTCGTATTGTAACTCAGATTGTTGCAACCGACCTCCTACTCGCAGCAGTCCGCTGCCCCTCAACAAACGGACGTAAATTTGCCAAATTGCTGCTACCACTAATTTCTCTGCCTTTACTTAAATCATTAATTTCAAGAGCATACGTCTTCCTCTGCGATATTTTTATTAATACCAGTAAAGCCTTATCTAACTCTTGCGCGCTTAACAATCCTGTTACCCGTTTACTATGTGCCTTACAGTTGTTTATGAAACGTAAACAGCTTGCCATAATTTTCTGCATGCTACCTAAATCCGACAACTTTGGCATGAAGGGCAAATCACAACTCGATACCGCTACTACATTTGCGCTAACGTTACGGGAATCCGGTATATCAGTCAGCTTAGACTCTACACTGCATGGCCATTTACTCTCGTCTTGCAAAAGCCACTCGGGGCCGTTTGGCCACATTTTATTCTCTAAAAACTGCTTTGGCTCCATGCCTCTGGTTACAATGTCCGCCGCGTTGTCATTCGTACCCACGTGACGCCAGTCCTCTATGCGGGTGAGCTCTTGAATAGTGGCGACTCTATTTGCTACGAATATTTTCCATCTACTCGCATCTGCCCTTAGCCAAGCTAAAACAATGGTCGAGTCGCACCAAAAATATCGCGCGTCTAGTTTTAATTTCATCGCGGTCTCCACCTTCTGCGCTAATTTCGCTGCTAAAACTGCACCGCACAGCTCTAAGCGCGGAATCGTCACGGAACGAATGAGGGCTGCTCTCGATTTCGAACATAATAATTTGACTGATACGTTTCCCTGCCTATCAACGGATTGCAAATATGTGCAAGCCGCAAAAGATTTTAATGACGCATCGCTGAAACTATGCAATTCGATTCTGATCGGTTCAATGCACAAAACATGCCACGGAACCCTGAACTGATTGATTAAATGCAAGCTGTCTTTAAATTTGATCTAATTTTCTTGCAATTCCTTCGGTAAAACTTCGTCCCACGACACCTTTGCCTTCCGCAAAGCAATGCAATGAGACACTAACACCCCATGAAGGAGCTTGGCCTGCAAGGCGGAAGGTCAGAGCTTCCGTATCCTCGCTCTCACACCCGGCTGTCGCGTGTCAAATTCATGATACGTGATGATGTGGTGAGCATCACGCATTAGACAACCGCATTATTACCCCTTATTCTTTCGAAGCCTTCCTCAAAGACTGCATTAAAGTCTTAGCCACCATTACTGAAGGGGCCACTAAACCTAAGGGATCGTATATCTGACTAATTGTTGAGAGTATGACACGTTTTGTTATCCCTTCATTCGACCTAAATTCTCTCACTGTACATTTAAAAGTATCTGCACCTGCGTTCCATAGAACACCGAGAGTTTTATTTGGCATGTCATGCCCGAATGACAATACCTTTAAATCGTCATCTTCATCGCGTAATATAGACCCTAATATTTTCAGTTCGTTCGAGATCCATTTTCTTAATTCAAACTTCGCGGTCTGTAAAATTGATATCATGTCGTCCCTAATTTTTATCGCATCCGCGACCGTGTCGGCACCTGATACAAGATCATCGACGTAATAATCATTTTTTATTATGTCACTTGCAACCGGATAGCTCATTTTGTTTTCGACACCTTGTAGCTAAATATGGAGAGGAACTAAGACCAAAACTTACAACTCGCATTACAAAACATTTTATTGGATTATTTGGGTTTTCCCTCCACAACACTCTTTGCAAGTCATACTGTGACTCGTCGATTAAAATTTGATTATACATTTTCTGAATATCCGCGGAAAAGGCGTATCGATGTTTTCGAAAACGTACTAAAATTTCGAATATTCCACTCTGTACCGTTGGCCCTACGTATTGAATATCATTCAGCGATAAATTTGTGTCAGTTTTCATAGACGCATTATACACAATTCTGACCTTATGCGTCAAACTATTAGTTTTTATTACTGCGTGATGTGTTAAATAATAACTCATCTGAGTCTTTCGTGATTCATCTATTTCGCGCATATAACCCAGTTTGAAATATTCATTCATGCATTGCGTATACAACTGTTTTAATTCCGAATCCCTACTTAAACGTTTTTCAACAGAAAGTAATCTTTTGACTGCTAGCTCCCTACAATCACCTAATTGTCCAGCATTTTCCCGTATCGGAATTTTTACGATAAATCGCCCATCTTCGGCTCTACTAGTGGTAGTTCTAGACAATTCCTTGCATTTGCTTTCGTCACCCGACTTGCTATTACACGTTGTGTCTATTTCCTCTAATTGCCAGAAACGTTGCAAAGCGTTTGAAATTGAACAGTGCGCTACTGTTCTTTCATTAGTGTTTTTTGTGAACATCAGTCTCGCCACTACATACCCGAGGCGAGTATGCTGTAACAAAGGCATGTTTTTTCCTATACTTATCTGTTTCGGCCCTAACAGTGACCAAAAAGTGTCGCAGCTTATCAACAAATCTATTTTCCTACTTTTAGTCCAGTAAAATGGTGTTCAAAAAGAGCTTAAAGTGGAAAGTTCTGGTGTAATTGTTTTCAGTGACTTACTTTATGTTTTTTAGGGTGCTGAACACGAATCTGAAGTTGTCTAACAAAATTTTTTTCGGCAAATATGAGAAATCATAAAAAAACTACTAAAAATCACAGTTTTTTTTAATTTTTGGTTTATAACTTGCAAAGTAAGCTTTTTACGCAAAAGATGATCCTATATTAAAATAAAGACGAGAAAATTTCCTACAATTCATGTTGGTATAATTTTTTTGTACGACATATGGTTTCCGCGCTAAGAGGCGTTGAAAAACTGCCGAAAATCAGTTGATTTTGGAAAATAGCAAAAAACATATTTTTTACAGCCTTTCCGTTCATAGCACTAAAAGTAAGCATTTCTCTGTAAATATTATCCTATACTTTGAAATAGCAGATAAAATTCTGTACAATATATGTGTAAATAATTTTTTCGGACCTTCAATAGTTATGAGAAAAGCAATGACGGATGCATGAAGTAGTCAGTCGCCTCCTTATTGAAGGCATATACTTAAATGCACAATTATATGTCTGCGTAGATATGTATGATAATGTTAAACAATACATATAATAACATGGGTATATAGGTAGGTATTTTATAAAACGCTTATTATTAAATGATTATTGACATTGAAGTGAACCTCGTTAGTCAAACCAAGCCCTCTTGGTCAAAGGTTCCATGATTTCTGCAGGGATGCCTTCCAGTTCTTCTACATCTAAAAAAATAAATTAAATATAATTAATGACTTAGTTTTAATTGTTTGAACATTGAATAGTTGTATTAGGATACATATTTTGTACACATAAATAAAAGTGAATGAGTAAAAAAATAAAGGTGAAATGGAATTATTTATGCATAGTTACCTTCAAGTACTTCAGGAAGTTCCGGGTCATCCCCGTATTCTTCGATTTCAGTAAGAGGCATGTTATTGCAACTGGTTTCGCAGTTCACACAAATATTGGAGCACTTGAGGCCTGCTTTTTTCATCCACAGTTTTTCTGACAGGTCTTCCTGCATTTGCAAGAAATAAGTTTCAAAACGGCTTGAGGTGCTGGTGGTTCTAGCGTGGTTACTGGCTCCAGACCATCTGTGGTTTTCTTCCAACCCCATTGTTCAGGATCTTCTTCATTCCCAAGCCAGCCTGGGCAGGTCGAAAGTGTTCACAGATGCTTGCTGATTCATAGATTTTCATTGTTCTATGGAAGTGAGTAAAGCTGTATATATACTGTTGAATCGCTCGGTGGAGCATTGATAAATGGCACGCAAGCAGCAAAGGTTGTGTCACAAAGGAGACCACTTGTGGTTTGCTCCATGAAACCACTCCATCCTGGAATGCTGGGCACATCTTTCCACTTGCTGTAAAGCCAAATTAGGTCCGCCAAACAGGGTGTGATAGTATCGGATGAAACAAAAAACTTTTGGAAATCCTTTAAGCCAGGAGAACCTGCTTTCTCAAAAATTTTCAAGGAAACAGCGCCCATCTCGCCAACTAGTTGAGCTGGTAGTATTTTCTTCACTCGGAGGACAATTCTCTGATCTGGAGCAACACCATTTCTTGGGATTATCAAATGTATACACCCCATTGCATGAAAGGTATTATACCCATCCAGTGTACGAGTGTTAAAATTCGTGTTGTCATGAACGGATTGATGGAAAGCTGTGGACTCTATTTGTAAAGATGGTCTCATGATTACTGACACTTCCAAACGAACAGCTTCAGAATAAGAGGTGCAAAGTCCCAAGGCTGACATAATATCAATTAGTTTTCGTGACCCATACTTCTTATAAAAAAAAGCAATTTGTAAAGCAAAGAACTAGGTCTGACAACGCTAATAACACTGTGAAATGGCTAAAACTTTTTTTCATTTATTACTGTCCTCACGGTTTTTCTTCAGTATCAGCATTTCAAAGAAAAGATTGAGAACCTCAGGAACAAGGCTTTCATTTTCGTGCAAGAAAGAATCTGGAGGGGGATAATCATCGACGACATACGCTACAGATCTTATCTCTTCAAGAATTATAACAGCCGCTGTTTCAACTAATCGAAGACGTTTTTCGGAGTACCACGCATCTGGTCAGTATGTTTGAAACATACGATTGTATTCTGTTTAATCTTTGATATGATTACATCCTCCCTTCCTCTCCATATATCTCCAGTAGATGGTTTATTACTGTTTTCCATTGGGGAATGTATTCACCCTCTGTCTGAGCTATTAACTGGTCTAATGAAAACTGACATTCCTCATCAC
The DNA here is from genome assembly GCA_940337035.1 of Agriotes lineatus. Classification (NCBI taxonomy): domain Eukaryota; kingdom Metazoa; phylum Arthropoda; class Insecta; order Coleoptera; family Elateridae; genus Agriotes; species Agriotes lineatus. The sequence goes on from CALNHX010002457.1 coordinate 148,551, forward strand.
TGTTTTCCATAAAAATAAAAATGTTCTCCCAATTTCTTTGGCATAAGGGTCAACCTTGTTTTTCACATCAACCTTGGGCTTACCAATGTACAGATATTTTAAACAGTTATCATGTAACAATCAGCAGCAATATCTGTTCATATCTCTATCAGCAGAAAGAGGGGGAGCTGAAGGTCACAAGATAGTCCGCTAGCTCAATACGTCACATACCTGTTTTATTATATTGATAAAAATACACAGTTTTCATACTAATCAAACATGAATCGCTGTTTATCTTTTTGTTGCACCTATATAACCTAAGGTTAACGTTTTACATATCTGCGCAGACGTATAATAATGCATTTAAGTATATGCCTCCAATAAGGAGGCGACTGACTACTTCATGCATTCGTCATTGCTTTTCTCATAACTATTGAAAGTCCGAAAAAATTATGTACACATAAATTGTACAGAATTTTATCTGCTCTTTCGAAGTATAGGATAATATTTACAGAGAAATGCTTAGTTTTAGTGCAATAAACGGAAAGGCAGATTCGTGTTCAGCACCCCAAAAAACATAAAGTAAGCCACTAAAACCAATTACACCAAAACTTTCCACTTCGAATTACCATTTGACTGGACTATTTCATAAAATTTTGGATCAGCTAGATGAATATGATTCGGTATTTTGAACCTTGAAATTTCTAAACTTCTTACCGGTATGTTCTCAGTTATTTTTTCTATAACCAGACACTGCAACGTGGCAGAATAGTCCGAATAGCTATGTTCATCGACTGCTTGAATATTGACCTTAACTTCCTGCTTTACATTCGTTTCTTGTGAACCTATTTCACATACAGTTGCACTAACTGGCGTAGTTTTTAATCGTAAAAATCTACACATCTCCGCGGTAATATAGTTTCGCTCGCTCGTGGAATCTAACAGTACCCGACAATCGTAATAGCAATTATTTGCCGCGCGTATTTTTACTAACGCTGTAGATAAAATTCCCCTGCCATTTGTCAGGCGATCTTGATTAATTAGCGTAACGGTAGACGCAAAATCGCCGTCGTCGGCTTGGCTTGTAGTAGGTTCGCTCTCCGAACGCAACACTTGCGCGCCTTGTCCGTCATGTAATAACGTATTATGTTTACGTTTGCACTTAAAACAATGTTTTCCTTTACATTGTCGAACTCCATGTCCCTTATAAAGACAGTTGAAACAATGGTTAAACCTCTTTACTTTCTTTACACGATTTTCCACGCTTAGCGCTAAAAACCTCTCGCATTTATGAATCGAATGCTGCTGATTACAAACCGGACAACTGCGTTCCGCGACTGCAACCAGGCTATTTGTTTTATTTCGCTTATGTGTCGTATTTGCTGTATCCCCTTTGTTTAACGTTTCTAATAATGTGCACCGTTCATCTAAAAATTCAATAAATTCATTTACTGTTGGTAGAACGTCCTTAGTTTTAAGCGAATTCCACGCGCGTTTTGTTTCTGCATCTAGCTTTTCACTAATAATAAAGATCAAAATGCTATCCCATTTATCTACCTCTTGATTCAAGCTTTTCAAGCACCTCAAGTTTTTTATAAGCGTATCTGACAAAACCCGAAGTTGAACATGATTTTCTTTCGCTATTGCTGGAATTTCCATAATTGACCGAATGTGGGAATTTACAGTTAATCTCTTGTTTTTATACCTTGATTTTACTAATGAAAAAGCTGTCGCGTAATTCGCATCTGTAATTTCTAAATTCTGTATTACCCGAGCGACGTCACCCTTCAGCGAATTCGTTAAATAATAAAACTTCTGTGAGTCTGACAAATTCTCGTTCTCGTGTACTAACGCCGTGAATAGGTCCCTAAATTTACTAAAATTTTCATAATTACCGTGGAAATCAGAGATTCGCAAGGTCGGGAGTTTTAATTTTGACTCGATTGAATAAACCGTTCGGTTTACTGTAAACTCAGGCGTATTTGCTACCGCTCTAGGAAGCAACTCCTTTGCTTGCGCGACTGAACTAAAAAACTCGTCTTCAAACTGTTTCCTTTCGTTATTATTACGATCGCGTTCAAAACCGTCTTTGTCAAACTCTTCCAATTCGTTTTGAACAATTTCAAACTTGTCTTAAGAGTATTTCTACTCGCGGCAATCGCAATTCTAAATTTCCCCTTTAATCTAATGTATAGTCGCTCAAAAATTCTACAAATCTCTCTAGGTCTTTTTTAATTTGTTTCCGTTTATTTACAAGAACCTGCTTTCTCTTATTGACCATTTTGAGGCTATACTAACTACAGGAGGAAAATGAAAGGAAATTACTCACGCCGACTGATCAACTCCTCTGGAATGCCGGCGACCACTTCTGCAAGGCGCTGTAACAGCCGTTGTTCTATCTCTGTCTCGGGCGGCGTTGGCAGTAGATGGTGTCTCGCTCTCGTTGAACACCTGCAAGCCCTTGGTAGCTTATCGATCGGTTTGGGTCTCGCGGCCACGCAGCTGTTGATCTCGACCGAAGAGATAATTTTCTTCGCCATGCGGCCGAAGGTCCAATGTTGTGGGCTTCGATAGTAATAAAACTCTGTGGACTGTAACTTAGGTTATTTATTTATTGTATCAACAACACCTGTCGCTGCTGTGACCACGGCACATGTTACAGCATCAGCATGCACCCTGAATGGTACACGCTTGTACGTTTGCTGCTTGCTCTGAGGTCGACCGTACACTACACTCCGGCCCTACCACCGCTAGCGGCACAAGCTACATAATAAGTGGAGCAACCCTTGGCAGTTGGCCGCACATTCGAATTTATTTGGCGCGTAAACAACGCAAATAACTTTAAAAGCTTGCAGAGCAGTTCATATCGCCCTAGGGCGTTATGAACTGCTTTATATACCTCGTATCACAGATATAAACGCCAAATAATAGATCAGTGGAAAATAAAATAAATTGCAGCATCATACATCAAATAATATAAGATCTAACATTAAATCTCATGATATCTCCATGTTAACAATTATATGTTTATGAAAACCATGAAGTGAATTGAATAGAGGAAGAGCAAGGGGGGAAGGAAATATGAATACAATATTTTAAAGTCATATTAAATGGAAAAGATGAAATGAAATAAAGGGACGAGGAAGAGAAATCAACCAACTGTGATGGAGAAGAAATATTCATTCTACAACTGGACGATGAGGAAGTAGAACTTCTACAACAGGATAAAATTAAAAGGAGAGTTGTCAGTTTAAAAAATAAAATTCCCGGGAGAGAATGGTATCAAAGTGGAACATATTAAATATAGGACTGAAGAGCTGCATAACATGTTATGAAAGCTTATATGAAGTACCTACCTGCAATGTGGTTCTCGGAAAAACAGCTTGGTATCAGATACACTCGGACAAATTCAACTGCTGTGAACATGAATGCGAGTATTACTATACTTATTACACATAGAAATTAAAGAGGTAAGCACAGTGCATTCAGAAATTATCTAATGTTTTTTAATGGTCATGGTTATACAACATATGAATATGTTTGTGGCACTGTAAGTCTATGTCAAATTCGAGGTTAGCAGGTTAGGTTTTGCGTCAGTCTGTGTCAAAACTGACGCAAAACCTAACCTCCTAATCTCGAATTTGGCATAGAATTAGTGCCACCAACAGATTATATATCATATTAAACTACTTAGAATGACTATCCATATAAAAACTAAAGTCAGGATGAATTGAGATACCACTGATTCTTTCTAGGTGAATAAAGACCTACAACCCATCGACCCTCTTTGAGCAATACTGTTCAACCTAATACTGGAGAACTTTATACGAAAAAGTGGCTAAATTTCGGCAGAATAATGCTCCATAAATTTAATCAATCAATGTACGCTAATGCATATACAGAAATTGTTCCACTGATCAACAGAAACTAAAAAACCTCGTAGAATAAAAAAAATGTAATCAAGATAGCAGGAAAGGCAAATGTAAAAATTAATTAAGGAAAGACTAACTATACAGAAATATGGGCAATAGCGTGTAAAAGAAAAATATTAGCGGGATGGGAAAGAAAAGTGCTAAGAATCTTAAAGGAAAAAATGAATCAGGTAAAGAAATATACAAAATGTATGGAGAGCCAATTATACCATAATTAAGGCAGAAAGAAGCTGAGAAAAAAGGATGGTGATGTAAATAAAAAGTTGGAGTAAGAGAAAATCAAACATGAAGCTAAAATCCATAAAGTATTGTAACACTGGATAAGTGAAGTAAGTAAAGTAAATACAATAAGTATAGACTGTAGGTACAATTCAAGTTAAAATTGTAAAACTAAGAATCAGTACTGTATACATTTGTATACGTATACTATAACTAACAATTTTGAAGAATAAGCAAGAAAACCACAATTAAATTAACATAAAATGTATTGACAAAATATTTGAAGATATGTATATAAAAATGCACATAAAAAGATGAAATGGTTTAGTATACGGCAGTATATACATCAAACTATAATCAAATAGCGGTAATAAAAAACGTATATAGTTTCCAGTTGTTTTAGTATGTGTGGTGGGATAATTCCACCACGAGGTTCTTTTAGAGCTAATTAGAATTTCTTTTGCATTTCTTTTTAGATTGTTAGTGATTTTGCGTAAGTCATGGCCTACTTTAGCTAAATATATATTTTTTAATTGAAAAAAATAATAAGTTGCAAAACTTTAGTTTAAGCATGCTATCATAAAGCATTTTTGACGCTGATTTCAAATATCTAAAAATATATGAGATGTTCTATTTCAAAAAATCAAAGTCATGTATCACTATGCGAAAACAGGAGGCCGTGATTTAAATCGGCTTATCTCAATTTGTAGGCTGAATACTGACATTTAAGAAAAATACAAGCTGTCGAGTAATTCACAAACACCCTGTAAAGTGGACTGAAAGTGTATTTGGTCGTCCTCCAACAAATAGTTTTTGAGCTACACCGCCAAAACAAAACATGTTGTTCGTCATCTAGGGACCTTGAAATATAAAAATTTGAAGAAATCTCGGAAGGTGTTCCTTCGCCTTTCAGACGAGGGAAGCAAACATGACAAATAGTTAAATAAAATGCCTTACATAAGACAATAAATATAAATTACATACTAATATTGAGAGTTGCCAAGATACACTGTCTGCAGTACAGTCTTGGGCGATATGTGCTATTGCCTGGGTAAAAGTTTGATATACTGGACTCGCCCAGGTGTAACGGTCTGAAGATTCTTGGGAGTGGGACCGCTCACCTGGGTGACCCTAGTATATCAAACTTTTATTTCCAGAAGTCCTACTTTCGTAGAGTTGGAACAACCACACTTATATTTGCCTCCCTTGAGGATCACCGAAGGACTGCTCATCAGGATGATCTTGTTACATCGAACTTTTAAAATTTGGTTACCTGTCTGCTCCACATGGATACTCAGGAGAGGCATTTATATTCCACATGTGGAGGAAATCGGCACACAGCCGATGTTCAGATGTTTTTAGGTACCTAATGCTAATGTAGGGTGACCAGACATACTCTTTTTTAGAGTATTATACTCTTTTCTGAATAACATCCTCTTTACTCTTACTTTTTATAAAACAGCTATCAATATACTCTTTTTAATTTATTTAAATACTCTTAATACTCTCTTTAGATTTTGCTTCAAACATTATTATAAATCTGCATCGCGGGATAATATTTGACAGAAAATGTGCACTCGCGCAACTTGTTAATGAATATGCAGAATACATATGTGGAGTGGGTATTGTTCTGTGTGCCGAGTGTAGCTACAACCTACATAAACACGAATGCGAGCGGATTATAGTGACTATATCATGAGTAAACATATAATATAAAAAGTAAACAGGAGAATCATAATTTGGTGTTTATTTGTTAAATTTTGAATTCATTTATTTGGTTTTAATATTGTTTTCAAGGGTGTGATTTTAATGACTGTGATTATACAAATGTTGATAGTTACTGAAATAACTGTTGTAATACATGGGAACTGAGGAAAATTACCCATTTTTATTTGTTTCTAACCTCATGTGAATGGTATAGTCTACTTGTTGTTACGATTTGCGTTTTTGAGTGAAAATGAACTATACGAGGTTGTATGAATAGACTGTACTTGAGTTAGCCATGTAATTTGTATCGTAAATATTTTAAGGTAGAATTACGTAGGCAAAATGGTCATATTAAAGTTACAACAGGCGAGTATTTAGCCAGTATTTGGAACGTGCTTTTCTCTGGGAAGATGGAAGTATTCAAATCTCACGGAATGGTTAAGTATAAATTTATGCAGGGTTTACCTCGTAAGCCGAAAAATTGGGGAAGCTAGATTATTAGTACGTGATCAGAAGTGCAACTGTTGCAACACGGTTATAAAAATTATGTGCCGGCTGGAGCAAATTCCTTTAGAAAAATTGTAAAATTTATTAGGGATTCTTTGCGAGTGTCGACCGCTTGACAAATTTTAACATGTGGAACCTTCAAGTTTGTAGAATTCATAGAGCTATTATGAATTGTCACGTGCGTCTGTACGTGAAAGAAGTCTAAAATTGAGAGCTGCTCTGATAGGCTTATTAGAAATGTTGAGAACGCCTACCGAGTTCTCTTGGTCCAACTGGACTTAGAATTTAGTTAGTCAATAAGCAATGGTGTTAAACTTAAGTTGTTCTGTAAACGGCAGAAAATAAATGCAAGTATTTGTACTTAAGTGTCGTATTAATGTCGCAATAGTCGCTTTAGTCTTCGTGTACAAGTATATTTTGACTAAAAGGATTGCCAGTTACTCCGACTTTAGACGAATTCGCAACACTGTATACAACTGCACAATCGAAAACTCGCGTGACTCAACGTATTGCTTTATGAAACACTACTCAATGATACCTCTCGTGGTATTTCAGGCAATACATCTCAAAATCGATTATTTTCGATCGTCTAGTTGTGTAATATATGATTATTTCGACGGACGTTGCATATTAGCTTTCTAGAACACGTTGAGCTGCAATTTATAATTATTATTATTTAGTAATTATTTGCCAGGTCTACCATCTTTCAGTTCAGTTTAAGATCACTTTATAAATATTTGAGGAAAGTGAATAAGGTAAGCTACAGTACCTATAATATAATTTTCCTTAATGTGTGTCCGTGTGTCCGTGAGTCCGTGGCACATCTCACGTTCCGGCTTCACATATGTTTATATTTGTTTAGGTTTTGTTTTTCTTATCTGAGCGCTCGGCTCGGGGCGTGACCTTTCGCGTATCCTATTTGACGTGCGCGTAGCGCGCCGTTTGCTTGTAGATTATAACATCTAAAAACTATTACCTACTAATTCAGTGCATTTGAAGGCAAAGAACTTGGAAAATACCAGACTTAAGAAAATTAAATTGAATTTTAATTAGAATTTTAGCTATAATTTACGTAAGTTTTATTTAATGTTGTTAATTTTTGATTTCGATTTTCGTGAACAAGGAGTTGACAGAAAAGTGAATATAAAAACGCGTATCTACAAGTGGAGTTAGTTTTTAATTAACATACAGTAATAATTTTAGGATAGATTTAAATTTTTTGTTAATAACTGTTAACTTTTGTAATATAAGAAATATTCAGATTGATTTTATTTATCGATTTCCAAAATTTAAGCCGTTTCAGTTGTCATTGCTGTAGAAATATAGTCCGTGTTTTTTCTTTGGCAATCTAAACCAAATGAAATTTAATCTTTTGAATGGCTATGTCCACGTTAGAATACAATTCTGCTGGTGGCGCGTTATTACTGTCTTCGTTTATTATTTAAAATTTTGGTTTCAACAAAGTTATCAAACATACTCTTGTTCTACTAAACATTTCTGGTCAGCCTATGCTAATGTATTGTCAACTGTTGGTGTTAGTGTTGTACATTTTTCTTCCCACTTTTGTGCAATATCAAAAATGGATTTTTGGGAAAGTGCAGCCAATTATTGTTGACTATTTAGACCGGTGCTTGTTTGGGGATACGCTCTGAATATCTCCATGTATGGGTAGGGTTTCAGTAACTTGTTCATATTTCCACATTAGAGCTTGTGAACATTGTCGCTCTGAGGGAGGAATGTGACTGAAGGTTGGAAGCCAGTGTGTAGGCGTAGATTGTGACATTAAGTTGTATTTTTAATTTTGAGATATGGTGGCTGTTGACCTTAACACACCTCTCACTCGCTCAGCGGTAGAAGGTGGAGGCGACTAAAAGGCGATTGGTTATAGACAAGTTTTTATTTTATGTTTGAAATATTTACAATGAATTCGTACACTTAGATTTAGCGAAATGTTATAGATTAAAGAAAACTAAACTAAAGTCGAGTGGGGGTGCGTGCATGGCCGAGTGTCGCAGCATGCCTAGTAGGCGGGGCAGGCCTCTCTTGCTGTAGAAGGCGGCGAATGCGGGTTCGACTTGGAACCTGTTCTAAGCGGTCCTGAAGAGGCTGCTGGAAGGTCATGTAGAGGGCTATGTCCAAGAAGTGGCTCCTGGAAGGTCATGTAGACTGCTATACCCAAGATAGGCCGTGGTCCATGCAACAGCAAAGTCCAGGCTAGGTGGCTGGTCCGAGAACGGCAGTGTTCAAGTGGGCAGTGGTGCCCGAATCGGCCAAGTCCTGGATGGCTTTCTTCTGGCTGAAGTGGCTTTGTGGTGGATGGTCCCGCAGATGGCTTCTAGTTCGACCCGCCGAGGCAGAGTGATTTCCTCTGGCCCTAGTTCCTCTATTTAAAGGGCCCAGTTCCTTTGTGATCCACTTCCTTGATGTTATTGGCCAGTGGGGGTGAAGACACATTTCTGGGAATGCTGTTTTGAACGATAGTGAAATCGCAATGCTAATTACTTGGCGCGTCCAAGTAGCGGTTTGATTTTGCTAGGGCTGGTTTACTGATAAATAACCACGCAGCTTGATATTTTCCGTCGCTTTTTGGGTCCTTGTAGTCCCCAGGGTGCGAATATTTTTGGGCGTTTTTTAAACCGCGCTTTAGCGGTTTAGCTGGTTGGGCGTTGGGCTGGAGTTTATCGCCTCCCTTGCTATTCTGCGCACATATCGGTACCCAACACTTGATAGTTTAATTGAACACCACGCTAATACTCCAATTAATTTGAGATATTTATGCATACCTAAATAACCGTTTTTCTCAGCTACGGTGACCCACAGGCGGTTTTTTGCCTGCAAGTTTAATTTACGACTCCGGCGTTTCCGGTATCCAACTAATATCCAGAATCTTGTTTATTTGAGGGGAATTTCGTCGGCGACCGGCTTAGCCTGATTCATACACAGGAGTGCAAATTAGCAGAGTTGTTGGTGGGCTTGGAGGATTCAGTGGAAGTGTACAGTATAGCTGTTTCCGACTTGCCATTCGAAGAAAACCCCGGTGAAAAGGTAAGTTGTGGAGTTTTCCTGTGGTTTTCCACTTGGCAAGAACAAAGAAAACGTGCAAGGTGTGCAACAAGGAGCGGCGAGAGAAAAGACGGATGGAGTCGCCAACGGTGCATGTAACAGAAACCATCATGGCGGGCGAATAGGACGAATTCAAAAAGTTTCAGCGGGAACACCAGTTCGAATTTGGAGTGGGAGAAAACATTTCAGTTGCGTTTGAGAACGAGAGAAGTGAAGTGAGGAGCGAATGTGAATGTTTTGACGCACGGCGTGGTGCTGATGAACTCACTTGTGAGGTCAGAAAAGGAAAAGTCGGAGAGTAACATAGAAGCATTTTTGAAATTATGATTATGGCAAATAGGAGACGTGAGGAGGAAAAGAGAAGACGTGAAAGCCTACGAGAAGAAAGAATGCTGAAAAACCGGCGGCGGAACGAGTTGTTCATGAGGTTGTTTGAGCAGATGAATACTGCGAACTTTAACAGGAGCCTGGGGGGGATCTATAGCGTCAGTTGGAGAAGATTTGTCATATCACATTATGCCAGTTTTGAGAGAAATATACCGACATACAATGGCGAATCGAAGACTGATGCTTGCGAATGAATTGCAAAATTAGTCAGCATGGTAAAACTATACAGATGACCCAGACCGTTTGTCTTTTAGAGACGGCTAGATCTCACCTGGTAGGCGGTACCCAGGATTGCTATCAAACGTACCGCGATAAAATACAGGCTTTCCAAGAGTTTTCGGAGTAAGGTTACTAAATCATAAAGGTACCGCCAACTGTGCAAACATATATCTTTTGTCTCTTTTAATTTGGGGTAAAGCTATCAATTGTCTCACTTTCACTCTCACTTTCTTACAATGTTCTGTCCTTTTTAAATTGGGGGAACAAAATCTTACAATGGAATGGCGGTACCTTTATGTATTTAGTGACCTTATTTCGGAGGCGTTTGAGGATACATCTGTAGGTCGAGAGGATGTGACTGAAAAATTGACCAAAATGGTGGGATGAGTACAGTAGAAAGATGAAACGCTATCATTATACTTCCATGAGAAATTGAGACTGTGCATCGACGTAGGGTTGGACTTCATCGGTAGTAGAAAGCGGATTTGGATGAGCTTATGGGATAGATCACAGTGCACTATGGCTTTGGGAAGACTTTACACGAAGGATGTGTAGTTGCTGAGGGATTTACGAGAATTCTAGAAAATAAATGAGGAGCGGATATCCAGAATTAAGATATCCAAGAGGCAGAAGAGCACCAGTGACCCAGGAAAGCGTTCTGTCGACGGGGACGGGACAAATTCTGCTGGCCCATCGAAATCAACTGGCAGTAGGACTACGTGCTGCAATTGCGGCGATGCGGCACATATGAGTTTGCAGGAAACCCTCTATATTAGTCGAGATTTCCCTGATAGCACCAAGGTGAAATCGGGGAAGGCGAAGGACCTCCAGGTGAATCAAGTGGGAGAAGTCACGAAGTCAACAATTACCAAGTTCGAGAAAGAAGAGCGAATAAACGATTTGCAACTGTTAACGTGTTTTGTGGACATTAGCGCTACCGTTAGCTGGAAACGAATGAGCTCATCGCGTATGCATAAAATTCGGTGGAAGCTGTCTGTATTACTACAGCTGATGTGACTTTGGACGAAGCCACGGTTAAGAAAGTGTACTTCTTTGTCGTGCTGACGGCAGTGCAAACGTATTCGACTTTCCTAAGACAGAATTTTACCGAACATGCGGATATAGCTTACTTGCGAGTTGGGAAAAATCTACATTTTGGACTGCGAAATAGAGAACCGTTCTGCGAATTGTTACTTTCCACGACGAAACTTTTGGTAACTACAGATTAGTGTGTACTGCAATTCTGGAGCGTTAATTTAATTAAGTCGCAAGAATGGAGAATAAAAACATTACGGTGCCGGTAATGAACCAAATAAGCATAAAGTTGATTTGGACAGCGGAATTATGTAAATAAAATAACTGATAACCTGGGCAACACTCGTGTCGACGAAACACAAGTTAACGAGCGAGTTGTGCGTAAACCTATAACATACGATCAGATAAACGTCGGGACGGATACTCCCGAAAACATCAAAGACATATTTCCGCACTATTTCGCGAGTTAGAATTAGACGAGTTGGGATGTACGGTTTGAATGAAAATGGGAATCGTCGAAAGCGGAGTGCCCATGAGAAGCAAGCCGTATAGAGCACCCGCCCGAGAGCGGGGAACAATTGCAAAAATCGTATACGAATTAACTATGAAACTGCGTAAGTGTTGTTTTGGACAATTTCAGCTTTGGGATTAAGTGTACCAGTAACTCATAATATTCATAAAAAAATAATCTATAATAAGCGTACTAAGTACTTATTATATTGCACCTAAGAATACAATTCGTTGCATTTTGAGCCAATCATCATCTCTTAAAATTAGGACATTGGCGAATTGGACCTTTTACCAAGTTAAAAATGGTGTTTTACCACTATTCACCTAATTAGCTCAGCGGTTGGGGGCGTGGCGACTAACAGCAGCGTTCGAGATGTAGAGAAAATATGGCGGATATGTGGTTTTATTGTCGACTTTCTTTATAATACACCTGTGCTTCTATTATTTACAAAAACACTATCGACTACTAGATACGTAGGGGCCGTGGTGCCCAAGGGGCGGGGAGTGGCTTCTCCGGCGGATGGTGCTCAGGCCGCCCGTGGTGGACTTGGAGACCGGCGGCGGTGACTGCGCGTCTGGCTAGGGATCCAAAGGAGTCCCTGTCGCAGGAGCAGCGGGAATACTTGGGAAGGATCCCTGGGCTTCTTGGCGGCGTTAACGCAACTTCGCACAGGGGCGGCGGACGGCGGGCGTGGGGACGGAGCATACCTCCTCCCACACCTGCTGAAACTTGCTCTCTTCTGCAAGCCGCATGTGGAATTTCAATTCCAGCTTCCGGGGTGGCGAGGGGGATTACCTTCGGGGGTGTGGGCCTCGAGCGCGTGCATGCCGGTGGTAGTGTTGGCGGGGTCCGGCGTGCGAGGGCTGCGGGTAGGGCTCCATTTCTCCGCGAGGGCGGCGGCAACGACGAGCGGCGTCCGGGACTCCAGGGCTTGTAGGCACCGGCGCCTTCTTGGCTAAAGGCGATCCGGGGTTAACTGAAGGCGAGGACCCAAACAGCCTTTCCAATAGCTCTTAGTTCTGAAAAATAATTGTTAATAATTAAGCGGCTCGGTGGTGGTTAGCTGGGAATCGGCGGGGCTGCAGTGTAGCTACGGCAGGCAGCTGACGACGAAGACATCGCAGCCTGACGAAGGAAGTGGCGTTGTGGCGGCGTCCTACTCGGGGCGGCGATCCTCCTTGGACACGGCAGACGGCGAATTTCTCGCGGCAACTACTGAGGGCCAGCAGGACTTGGGGATGGTCGCGGCAGCTAGGAAGTGCCAGCAAGACTTGTTGAAGACGGTGGTTTGGGATCTAGTAGATCGCATCGAATAAATATTTCTGGTTTTTCATGTCTTTATAAGGAAAAATCGGGCCGTTGTTCTTTGTGGCATGCCTGACCTAGCGAAGTAGAAGGTTTGTTTAACCACTTTTCTTTAATTCGGCCGTAGCTTTTTTATTAAAGCTGATAGCGAGGTGTCATAAGTTGCATCTTATAGCTGATGGGAAACTGTGTGTTTTGATACCTCACTCGATATGTTTTGTGTTGATTTCCGGAGTGTGACTGTTTAATTCCGCGGTATTTTTATTTTAATTCGAGCTACGTGTTTATAGTGAATTTCCCATTCGTTTGAAAAAAGGCCGCCTCGGAATTTGCAGGTGTCGTTGCCCGTGTTTTAACCCTTTCTTTTATTGTCCCAAAGTTCGGATTTCTTCTTTGAGCGGGGATCACAGGCGAAAGTTGCCGGTTTTAGAAAACCGTTAGCCGACGGGTGCATAGTTTTTTTTGCTGCTTTAAAACAAATTGCAGTTTCGCACTGTTTTTGTTTTTAGCGGGCGGCGGAGTAGTATATTGGACCCCCTTATAAAAGCCGCGCTCGGTCGAGGCGGCTTTTCTAGCATCTGCGATTCATGTTATGAACTCGGAGCATTGGAAACGGTGCGTGTTTATTAATAATCGCGGGATAGTTTCATGTCAAAGCTAACTTGGTTTTGTTTCACTTATCAAATAAAGTAATTTAGAAATGTCAGTTGATACTTCCAGGTTATGTCGTGCGTTTTAAGCATAAAATCAGCGAAAAGCTCATTGCGGACAATCATTAATTAACTCACAATATTAATAAAAAATCATCGATAATAAGCGTAGGTACTCCTTATTATATTATCCCTAACAATAAAAATATTACTTTGAGATTTTTTTACCGTTCACGTAACCTAACTCATTTTTCTTATAAAGATTTCAAATTTTCTTACTGATGGCCAATGTACGTTGCTTCCTTGTAATTCAAAGCTGCTTCGGTTCTGTGATCTTACTAAAATTCACAAACACGGTATGCCCATCGTTAGTACCAGAAATCTTCAACTTATTAGGGTGGTTGGCTACAAACACAGTGAAACACAAAGTGCACACTTTTGGATGTTTGCTATAAATATTAAATTATTGACATTTACAAAATTAAATGGAATCTAGTATTAAGTGAATGTAAAATAAAGGATATGTCAGTTGCAAAGTAATAAGATAAAAATTATAGTTGATACTGGTTTTAATGTATAAACCGAATAAAACCCAGTAATCAAGTTAAATGGTGTTTTAATTATGAAGGTTATATCAAGAGATATCAATTAACAAATTAACCATAAGTAAATAAGCGGTTTGTGATTGAATGCAAGCGGGAGCCATTGGTAGAGCTCGTCTGTGAATGTATGGCGTCGCTGGCAGAAGAAGTGTACCGAGAAGAAACCGTGCAGCTAAAGATGGTGCTCCTATAGCTAACTGGGGCAGCAGATAATCCTGAGTTTGGAAATCCTTGCGGTGGTGCTTGCAGCCAACTAGGGTCATCAGGTAATCCTGAGTTTCTAGTTCATTACGGTACTTGATTTCCATCTATACAGCCCAGCCGTACAATTGGAGCTAACCTCGCCCTAAGAAAGAGGACATGTGCAGCATTGGTATAGTGAACGAATTCACAGGTACCTATAAAGTGCATTTGCTTATAACATGAAAATTAATAAATACAAAGAGATACGACTTTTCTGATTAAATAGATTGTAAGTTGGTTGTTTTATTCAGTATTAAGTGCAATGGAGGTTAATTTAAAGCATATAATATATAGCTTGACTAAATATAATATGAGAATATCATTTAATCAAGTTTGCATTTGATCTAATGCCAATTTAATCAAATTACTATTTTACCCAATGTTAAAACCCAACCCTGATTTGAATTATTCGTGATCTACAGAGCTATTTAATTGAAATAAAGATTTAGCGATTAAACTAAAGGGCAGAATACTTGGCTATTCAATTAAATTTGTGCCTAATATTTATATGTGCAAATTCTGAGTTCCTACAAAAATATAGACTTAATATTAAAATAATATGTATTATACGTCCTGTAGGTTTTGCTTCTTAATTTCTCGTATTATTTAATTGAAGCACCAATAAAACTCTCGCTGATTTTAATGTTATTTATTCACAACAAACTTAACCAAATATTGAAAACAACTTGTTACGACAAATGTAAATTGGCAACTGCCCGCACATGTGTGTGTGTGGACCCTTGTCGGCTCGGTTCCTGTGAGCCCTCGCTCTTCTACCTGGGACCAAAATAGCCCAAAATATCAGTGGTGTCTTTTAGATTAAACATACCGCCCACCTTGAAATGTACGTTTCAAAATTCACTGGACAATAGTAAAATTATTGACTTGCACAAGATAATAGAAAATGTTTACATAGAATAGATAATAATCGTTAATGAATAATTAAACTAAAGTAAATGTCTGTTTCTCTTAACCTACACTCTTAAATTAGAAACATCGTCTTGTTCGATTGGTAGCACGCACACCTTTGACACAGCCCGTTTCACTACACCCATTGCAGTTTTTAATGTCACTACACGAGTTATGCCGTCGTCTCCTGGATGAAGTTCTTGGACACGGCCCAATTGCCACGTGTAGGAGGGTGAATTATCATCCAGTAGTAGAACCATGTCGTTGACTCCAATTGGTTTGAATGGGTTGTCCTTCCATTTGGTCCGTTGCTGAAGGGTTGCTAAATACTCCGTGCTCCATCTCTTCCAGAAATGTTGATTCAGCTGGCACACTCGCTCCCAACGAGATAGACGGTTTGTAGGGACCTCCCGAAAATTATTTTCCGGAAGATCCGCTAAGGAATCTCCGATCAAAAAATGCCCAGGGGTGAGGACTGTCAAGTCATTAGGATGATTGGAAAATGGTGTTAAAGGACGTGAATTCAGACAAGCTTCTATTTTTACTAATAGAGTGTACATTTCTTCAAACGTGAGTTTGGCATCACCGACAATTTTTCGTAAATGTTTTTTGGCAGATTTGACAGCTGCCTCCCATATTCCACCAAAGTGTGGGGATAGCGCAGGAATGAAATGCCGGGTGATGTTCTCTTCTGAGAGTAATCCTTCAATTTTTTGCTGGTTTTCGGCGCTTGTTAGAAAATCTTGCAGCTCAACCAGTTCATTTTTTGCTCCCACAAAATTAGTTGCATTATCAGAATAAATGTGGGAGCATTTTCCTCGACGTGAAATAAATCTTTTTAGTGTGTTCAGAAAACTTTCGCTGGTCAAGCTGCTCACTAGCTCTAAATGAACAGCCTTTGTGGTAAAACAAACAAAAATTGCAAGATACGCCTTTGTTACGCTTCTTGATCGTCTGGTGCCTTCTTTTATTAAAAATGGTCCCGCATAATCGATTCCGCATACATTGAAGGGTCTAGATGGTATAATCCTATGTTGTGGTAGATTACCCATTAACTGATTAGTTCTAGTGGGGTTCGATTTAAAACGTATCACGCAGTTACGAATTGTTTTTCGTACAACATTTCGTGTTCGCAAAGGCCAAAATCTTAGTCGAATTAATGACATCAATAATTGTGGACCTGCATGCAAATGTTTTATATGCTCATTCCTAATAATTAGGTTTGTAAGTGCATGTGAGGCAGGTAACAAAATTGGATGACGTTGCTCGTATGGTACAGCTGCATGTTTTAATCTGCCGCCCACCCTGAGGACTCCTTGTTCGTCTATAAAGAGATTTAGCGACAATATCTTGCTCTTGCGACTTATAGGTTGATTCTTCAGCAAATCTTGAATTTCTTGAGAAAACTCTTGATTTTGAGCCAGTTTGGTTAACCGTTGGAGTGCACCTTCCAGTTCCATTGGTGTTAGATTTCTGGTAAATCGCAGTTCCTTGGGATTTCGTATGTTATTTATAAAGCGTAAACAGTAGGCTGTCACTCTTATTAGCCTTGTGAGTGATGAATACTTCTCAATCAATGGTACTTCTGCCACACTGGTTAAGGCTGCTACGATTTTCCGTTTTTCTGGTAGATCTTAGATGTTATTATTAAACTGGTGTAGAACTAGCCATTCGCTTGAATTTTGAGAGAGCCACGTTGGTCCAGTCCACCAGATATTACACTTTTGCAGTTGAATAGGCTGAATGCCTCTTGAAATTAAGTCTGCAGGATTGTCAAATGTACGAACGTGCCGCCAAGAATATTGCCGAGTTATTTCTTGAATCTGTGATACGCGATTGGCAGTGAAGGTCTTCCAGGTGTTTGGGGCTCCTGATAGCCATGCTAGTGTTATTGTCGAGTCCGTCCAAAAATAACAATTATCGAATCTTAATCCTAGCGCTGCTCTTTGAAATAACTGAGCTAGAAGTAGCGCTCCACATAATTCAAGTTTGGGTAATGTGATCCTTTTTAGTGGGGCTACTCGCGATTTGGAACATAAGAGTCGTGTGGTGACGTTGCCATGGTAATCTTCTGATCTGATATAGACACAGCCGCCATATGCATTTTCAGACGCATCACAAAAAGAATGAAGTTGGACAGTCCTGGGAGAATTGCAAACCACTCTTCGATCTACTGAAATGTTATTTAAAACAGAAAGTTGATTTCTATATTGATTCCAGGTTGTATATAATTCGATTGGAAGTGATTCGTCCCATTCGAGTCCCAACTGCCATAACTGCTGCATTATTAATTTTGCCGTTATCG
This sequence comes from Agriotes lineatus, assembly GCA_940337035.1. Classification (NCBI taxonomy): domain Eukaryota; kingdom Metazoa; phylum Arthropoda; class Insecta; order Coleoptera; family Elateridae; genus Agriotes; species Agriotes lineatus. The sequence goes on from CALNHX010002457.1 coordinate 166,124, forward strand.
TAACAGGTCCAAGTAAACCAAGGGGATCATAAATACTAGCAACTGCAGATAAAATTGTCCTTTTGGTTACTCTGTCTCTGGTTTTGTCTGCCTTTATAGAATATTGTAGTGAATCGTTGGCAGCTTTCCATAATAGTCCTAACGTTTTGTTCTGCTTGTTTTTGTCAAGAAACAATGTATTTGCCTCTGTATTGTGAACTGGGAGATTTTCTAAACATTTATTTTCATTGGAAGCCCATTTTCGTAATGTAAAGCCAGCTTGCTGTAATAGCACAATGAGATCATTTCTAGTGGTGATTACTTCTTGAATGGAATCTCCTGCAAATAATCCGTCGTCTACATAAAAATCCCTCAAAATTGTACGTGCTGCTTCAGGGAAACGCTCTTGTTGGTCAACGGCTAGCTGACGTAGACATCTCATTGCTAGAAATGGTGCACAAGCTGTTCCATAAGTGACCGTCATTAGCTGAAAAATTGATACCGGTTCGTCCTCGGATCTTCTCCAAAGTATTCTTTGTAGATTAACGTCTTCCTCGTTGACCCTTACTTGGCGATACATTTTCTCAATATCCGCTGTCAAGACATATTTGTGAATTCGAAACCTTAGCAATATTTCAAATATGTCTTGTTGAATTGGAGGTCCTACCATTAGTATGTCGTTTAATGATAAACCACTGGATGTTTTTGCCGAGCCGTCATAGACGACTCGGAGCTTGGTTGTCAGACTGTCTTCTTTGACCACAGCGTGATGAGGCAGGTAATATGTTGTTGTTGTATTAGCGGTGTTGGTTACAAGCTTCATATGGCCAAGTAGTTCGTACTCTTTCATAAAGTTATGATATTGACATTTTATGGCTGGTTGTTTATTCAATCTTTTTTCGAGGGCTAAAAACGTTTCAAAGCTGCTTCATATGATTCGCCGAGTAGTTTGATGTTTGCTTTAGTAGGCAGTTTTACTATAAAGCGACCGTTAATATCACGTGTCATATTAGCCAGAAAATGATTTTCACACGCATTTTCTTTATCGGAATACAAATTTCCGTGAGGTTTGCAATCTTCAAGCTCCCAGAAACGTCGAAGGTCGAAATCCAAATTTGCAGATGTAGACAAATTGCAAACTGTACTTGTAGTCAGGGGCGCGCCGCCCCAGTGTGCGGTGTGTGCACCGCACACGGGCAACAGTCCGTTTAGGGGCAACACGATGGGAATTCGATATGTTTTATTCTTCTATTACTGAATCTCCCTATCTAATAAAAATGATCAAAGAGTGAAAAATAAAATTTTATGCCTACCGAGTTGATTATGTAAACCTATCCGTCTTATCTTGATAAACGCGATTACACACCCGAAAACTTTGTAAATAAATATTAAGTACGTACGAATCTTTAAAACGATTATTTATTATTACTGTTTTGGCTGCAGCAATTCGATTTATTTTTAGTTCTATTTCTCTTACGGAGAAAATAACATTTTCGGGTTCATTGTCATTTCCGCATTCAAGTGATAAAGTGTGCAAGTTGTGTTGAGTGTTGCAATAGAAGTACTACGGAGACAAAAGCGAAACATGTAAGTAATCAAATAATTTTCAATTTTTTAATTCTTTTTATTCGAGGCTGAAATTCGTTTTGAATTTTTTCTCATTTCTTTACTTTGTTATGCTTTCAGACATTTAATTACTGCAGCTGAACAATGCCTAGAAAACAAGAATCTGGTTATCAACATAGAAAAAAAGCAACTAGAAAAACGGAAAAATGTAGAAAAACAAGCTGGGGCATTAGAAAAATATTTGAAATTACAACACCCGCAACCATCTACATCTACTAGTAAAGCCGAGCAAGAGTCCTCTGAAGACATTGAAGAAAAAACTGAGGAGCAGTTAGAAGAGGGAGAAGAGGAAATTCAAGAACATCTCCGGCCATCTACATCTACCAGTAAAGCCCAGCAACAACCGTCTGAAGACATTGCAGAAAAAACTGAGCAAGAATTAGGAGACGGACAAGAAGAAATTCATCAGCATGTAACAGCCCCTTTCCCACCCGAACTTGCCGAAGATATAATAAGTGATGATCCTGATATGTGGCCAGATAATTTATCAAATAACTCTATTCAAATCTTGGTACAAAATCAACCTAAGCAAGTAAAAAAACGTAACTATCTTGCCGATGAGAAGGGACGCAAATTTTCTGACGTATATTATTATAGGACATTGTCAAATGGCGAGAAATGCGAAAGAAATTGGTTATTCTACTCGGTATTGAAAAATTCAGTTTTTTGTTTTTGTTGTAAATTATTTACAGAGAGCATAAGCCATACTTTAGTCACTGAAGGTTCAGCTGACTGGCAACATTTATCGTTGATATTATCCAGGCATGAAAAAAGTTCAATACACATTAAAAAATGCAACAAATGGATAAAACTAGCAAAAGCATTTAAGACCCAAACAACTATAGACAAAATTCAACAAGAAGTTTATAACATTGAAAAAAAAACATGGGTATGACGTGATAGAACGAATTATATACTTCATACAATTTTTGGCTCGTCAAAATCTCGCGTTTCGTGGAAAATCAAATAAACTTTTTGATGCCAATAACGGGAATTTTTTAAAACTTGTTGAAATGGTGTCTAAATTCGATGCTACTATGTCAGCCCACGTAAGACGAATTAAAACTTCAAAAAGTTTGAAATATATGCTCACTTATCTTGGCGACAAAATTCAGAACGAAATCCTAAATTTATTGTCAAATGAAATAAAAGAATCTATTTTGGGAATGGTACAAGAGTCAAAATATTTCTCTTTAATATTAGACTGCACACCCGATGCTAGTCACACGGAACAATTAACGATAATAATCATTCGTTTCGTAAAACTAAACACCACATCTAGAAAGGTAGAAGTCCATGAACATTTCTTAGGTTTTTGCCCTATTATAAATTCGACAGGTGAAGGGTTAAGTGAATTTGTTATAGCAAAATTGGAGGATCTAAATTTGAACATTTACAACATGCGTGGTCAAGGTTATGACAATGGAGCGAATATGAAACGGGTTCACAACGGTTTACAGCGAAAAATTGTAAACATCAATCCTCGTGCCTTTTTCGTGCCTTGTTCAGCACACAGTCTGAACCTTGTAGTTAATGACGCTACAAAAATCAATTTCGAAACTGTTGATTTCTTTAATACAGTTCAAGAGCTGTTTGTATTTTTTTCTTCGTCCACACAAAAATGGGGAGTTTTAGAAACTCACATACAAAGTTTAATATTAAAGCCTATATCGCAAACAAGGTGGGAGAGTAGAATTGATGCAGTTTTACCTTTGCGATTTCAACTTCCTGAAATTCAAGACGCATTACTAGATATTGTAGAAGATTCAAATAAAGATTCTACTACGCGCCATCAAGCCAAGTGTTTAGCAGCCAAAATTCAATCTTTTAAATTTATTTGCTGTATTGCAGTTTGGCATGAAATTTTGTCAAAAATTAATGTTGTAAGTAAAATGATCCAACAACCAACGTTAAATCTTGGCATATGTTTGGACTTAATAAATAATCTCATCACATTTTTTCAAACAAAACGTAGCGATGAAGGTTTTTCCGACTGTATATATACTGCAAAACAAATAGCTGAAGAGATGGAGGTAGAACCAAAATTTCTCGATAATTTCACTCTGCGAAGAAGAAAAAAGAAAACCCAATTTCAGTATGAACATTCAGATGAAAGTGTGCATACTCCCGAATTAAATTTCAAAATTAATTTTTATTTGATTGTAATAGACACGGCTTTAAGTTCCTTAAATAATAGATTTGACCTAGTAAAATAACACAGTAGCATGTTTAATTTTCTTTATAATGTGCACGGTTTAAAAGAAGTTGAAGATGAAGCCATTTTAAATAACTGTAAAGACCTACAACTAAAACTGTCTGACAGTAGTAGAAATGAAACGGACATTGATGCCCTATGTTTTGAAGTATATGCTAAGACCTAGTATGACTGCGTTTAACGTACTGGAATATATTTTAGAAACAGTTTATGCACTACGTTTCCTAACACTGTGATTGCGCTAAGAATTTTACTAACTTTGCCTGTATCAGTAGCATCAGGCGAACGATCATTTTCAAAATTCAAAATTATAAAAAATTATTTGAGAACCACCATGACCCAAACCAGTCTGGTCAATATGGCTACAATTTCAATACAACATGAACATGCCGAGCAACTACAACTTCATGAATTTATAAAAAAGTTTTCGGCAATCAAAACCAGGCGCGTTGAGTTCCTGTAAATACTTAGATTTATTCTAATCATATGTTTGTGCCTATATTTACTGTTATTTTGTTAAAAGTTCAGCCATTTTATTTATGTATTAAACTTCTTAAGGTTTGTTATAAACTTTTTTTCTTTTGTATTTTAGTTTATATTTTTATTCTGTATTTTATTTAATATAGGAAATTTCTTTGTGAGGTTGAAGTTTTTTTTTACTTTTGAAAGTACTACTAGAGTTAGGGGCAACAAAAAATATCCGCACACAGGCAACCAAAATATGCGGCGCGGCCCTGCTTGTAGTTATGTTATTTAATACGATTTTGCCTGTCACAATCCAGCCTAAATGTGTCTTTTGAAGTAGAGGTTGATTAATTGTCTTCTTGATTTGACCTATGCATAACAATCTCCAAAATAGTTCTGCTCCAATTAACATATCCACTTCTTTAGAGGTGAAAAATTCTGAATCCGCAAGTTTTATATTTGGTGGTATAACAAAATTTGTTTTGCAGATGGATACTTGCGGTAAATTTTCTGTAATTTTGTTTAAAACAAGACATTTTATTGTTGCTCCAAATGCATTAAAACGAGATTTAAAGCATACCGTTACTGCATGGTGAACTTGAACACTAGCTTGATTAATTCCTGCTACCGGCGTGGCCTTTGATTCTTTGGGCAAATTTAGGCGCGCTACTAACGAAGATGTTACAAAATTTGATTGCGAACCGGAATCTAGAAGAACCCTGCAAACGTGTTGATTTCCACTGCTGTCATAAACATTAATTAATGCTGTTGATAATAAAATTGTAGATAATTCCTGTGATGGCAGCGAGTGGTAACTAGTTGTAGCATGTTGTGCTTGGTCGGTTGAATTATTTCCATTGATTGAATCCGATTGCGACGTTGCAATTGCTTGAACTGCATTTTCCATAACCTGTAATTGTTGAACAGGTAAAAGGGTGTTATGGCGTTTGTGACATTTCCTACAAGTGCTTGCAAAACAACGATGAGCTGTGGTTCTTAAGCAGTTTAAGCACATTCTTTTAGACTTCATTTCCGCGATTCTTTGTTCAATGGGCATCGCTAAGAATTTGTCACAGTGAACTACATAATGTTCTTTGGAGCATAATTGACAAATAAGCCTCTTTGTTAGAACATGTGCTAATGGAGATTTATGGAAGACCGATTTCGACTTAGGAGCGATTGGTTGTTGATTTGCACTTTTGGATATAACTTCCAACGTTTGGCATTTGTGGGTTAAAAATTCAATAAGCTGATTTATTGTCGGAAGCTCGTTTGAAGTTTGCCTGCTTTCCCATTCTTTGTTAGTTATGGGGTCCAGTTTAGCGGTGATTAAGTGAGTAAGCAAATCGTCCCAGGCTTCAGTCGGACGTTTTAGGGCCTTAAGTGCTCGCAGATGTTTTAAAATGCCATCCACTATTTCCCGTAAACCGTGTAAACTTTCCTTCGTCAATACGGGTAAATCATAGATAGCCTTTACGTGGTTTCGTACTATAATTCGCTTGTTGTCGTACCTGTTTTTAAGTAAAGCCCAGGCTTCTTGATAGTTTTCCACCGAAATTTCGAGGGATTGAATTACATCAGAAGCCTTGCCAGAAACGGAACTTTTCAAATATTGGAATTTTTGTATGTCCGTTATTGAATTATTTGCATGAATCAATGATGAAAATGTGTTGTAGAATGTAAACCATTCCTCGTATAAACCAGAGAAACACGGTAGATTTATTCGCGGGAGACGAATTTGATTTTGCAATTGATTTTCGGCGTTGCTTGTAGGCTCATTTCGATTATTTGATGTTTGGACGATCGTTGATTGATTATGCCTGGCAATGAGATCTTCAGCCTTACTAATTAACCGAAAATAATTGTTTTCGAATTCTTCGCGTTCTGTACCGTCAATTTCGTTTAGATCTACTTCATCAATTTGAGATTGTATGTCATCAAAGAGCTGCCAATGTTCTTGAAATTTAGTAGTACGTTGCCGTAACTCGATTGCGCTGAGATTGTTGTCGCTTATATTGTTTAAAGAGTTTAGAAAAGTGGAGAATCTTGTCACCGCGGATTTGATTTGGCCCCGCTTTGTTCTTAAACTCTTTAAAGCATTGTCTGACTCACTCATGGTTGGGGTTTGTTTAGGTGAATTAATAAGGAATGTTGCGTAATGTAGGGATTTCAATGAAGTGCTTAGCAGGGGTTAACAAAATATCATTGATCGGAGACTCACCTTAGTGGATTGTTGTCCTGGCACGTTGATATGAAGTTCCCTTGTTGTAATTAACGAATTAAATTCGTCCGGCTGGAAGGACCATGTAGGTTTTGCTTCTTAATTTCTCGTATTATTTAATTGAAGCACCAATAAAACTCTCGCTGATTTTAATGTTATTTATTCACAACAAACTTAACCAAATATTGAAAACAACTGGTTACGACAAATGTAAATTGGCAACTGCCCGCACATGTGTGTGTGTGGACCCTTGTCGGCTCGGTTCCTGTGAGCCCTCGCTCTTCTACCTGGGACCAAAATAGCCCAAAATATCAGTGGTGTCTTTTAGATTAAACACGTCCATTCATTGCAATATATTAATTCGCCTGATAATTGCTTCTGATATCAGACAACATTGGATACAATGTATCTTCCTGGCTCAAACTTCGGTTTACCTCAAAATTTTATGACAGCCTCTCTTCAACCAATACCTTGTTTTTGTTAACGCCATTCTTATTAATCCGATCATCTTTGTTGATATTCCAAAGCTCTGCATAACGTTAAACAATTTTTCTCCGTGGACTGTATCATACGCTTATTTAAATATTCATAAGTATTAGGCATTACTTGCTTCAGTGTAAACAACTGATCATTAACTAACCAATTCTGCCTAAAACCAAATTGATAATCTCCTATAAGCTGTTCAGATGTGATTTTCGATCAATATAACATGTGAGCCACATTTTTTAGAGCCGCTTCTGATGCGTGTAATACGTTTAGCATTACTGAGGTGTATTATTGGTGGCACTATCAGTCTACGTCAAATTCGAGGTTTGCAGGTTAGGTTTTGTATCAACTACAGTCGCTTTATATAGACGTACCACCAATAATATGCTTCAGTACTGCCAAACATTTTGTAAATGCCCTCTTTTATTTCGGCGTTAGAATCCTAATTTCTCATTGTGCGGCATATAAGCCTGCTCCCTGTTTCGGATTAAATTTTTTAGCTCTACGTAATTTTGGTGGGAGTATACTATATCTAACTTCACGTTGAATTTTAAGCGACGCGGAATCGAATTTTAAAGTCATGTTCTCTTTCCTCTCGCCTTCAGCGAAGAAAGTTGAGTTATTCACTGACCCTTCGTCGAAATTTGAACCCATGTACAAAATTATACCATGCTTGGAAATCGCCTAGCTTTGTAAGCATGGCGAATTATTTGCCGTTTGCTGCATGTGAACTTCGTGGCCGCCCTCCAGCTTAAGTAAGCACAACTGCATTCCTCCCTATTGTTGAGTGCTAATTTATATGGCATTAGGTCGCTCTCCGCACGTGTGTTCTGGTACATGTAGCGTCAAATTTCCTTCTGGAGACTCGCTTAGCTGTCCTCGACGCGTTCCAAACCAACTGGTCCTGTCCACCTCCGAGTACGAGGTTCTTTTCCGCTAGAATGCCGAAGGTATTCCCATTTGGTGCAGGAGTTAGTATCGAGCGTTGACGGATTCCTCAATCTCTCGAAGCAGCCGAAATCGCATGTTATCCGAGTTATGTTGGAGCTAAACCCTTTTTTTACTTCCTTTTACAATAAAGGAAGTATTGGATTCACCCCAAAAAGTCGAAATTGAGTTTTCAACAGATCTTCACGTTTTAGAGTCCCCTGAACCCAAAAAACATGTTTTTGTTTATTGGTCTGTCTGTCTGTGTGTCTGTCTGTCTGACTGTGTGTCTGTCTGTGAACAGAATATCTCAAAAACGAACAGAGGTATGGCATTGAAACTTCATACATAAGTTTTGTGTACTATTTAGATGCGACAGGGAGCTTTTGAAGAAAATCGTTTAACTGGACGTAGGTGGTAACTCTTGTGATTTTCAGTTTTTTCGATTTTTTCAAAAACGGCTCTAACGATTTTTTTAAACTTTACATTTTTATTACATTTTTAAGGTGTATTGATGTGAGATAGGTGATTTTCCATTTGAATACTTCTAAAATTGGTTTCTTTTTTTCTATTTCTTTTTATTAACTCCTATTTTAAATAGAACACCCGCTATATTATTACATTTTTGAATTCAGCTTAAAATTCTAGAGCAAATTTGTCTGTTGAACTAACGCTCTATTTTGTACCGTTTTTGTAGAATTTGTAATTTTTGAAAATTTTTGATAAATGCTTAAAAATTTAAAATCAAATTTTGGCTAATAATAAGATCACTGTAAAAGGAAGTTGTGTGCGTATATCACACCAGATTTTTATGTTTTGCATTGAAGTAAGTACTAGCACATGCATAACATGAAAGGTCTTTGTTACGCGCCCGGTGTAACCTTGTAAGATTCGTTTCTCGCGCAGCAATGGCTGCCTGTCACATAATTTCGCTGCGATATCGGCTATCTCGTGTGCCAGAACTTGTAACAGTCAGTTTAATTAATTTTCACTCCTACAAATTTAGTTTGAAAACTTTTAACTTAGCATCCAACGTAGTTTTTTAGGCTTGTAAATTAATCTTGATGGGCGCTTACATTGCCGCAGTTGTTATGTTTTGCTTGTTAACTCTATAACAACCTTTTTGTGTTTTTGCTCTGGCTTCGTAATTTCGAGACCGTTTTACTACCTGTACGTTAGCACGTTAAGCTTAATTATTGAATTTGTTGTATTGTCTTGTGATATATTTTTAACCATTATCAAAGAGCATATAACGTGACAAGGTTCAACCTTATGGCAATAATCGTAAGTGTGTAATATGGGTTGCATAAGCAAATATTTCGTGAGAAAGTGCCAATAATTCGTTGAGACAAGGAACTCTTCTACCTATCCTTGTTTATTTAATCTTTGCTAATGGTGTCTTACCTGCCTTCAGAGAAAATATTTAACATTGTTGCAACATAGTGGCTTCCTCCTATGCGGCAATGACCTTGGAACCAAAAGCTTCATTTTCAGGATTACTTAAATAATGATTTCAAATATGACATATGCCTACTGGTCAATAACGATTTTAATTTGGCGCTTATGAATCAAAATGATTAGGTCGGGAACGGTGAAAGCTACTTACTCTTTTTTAAACTGAAATAACTCTTTTAAGGAATTTTTGCGCTAGTCAAATACATGAAATGTCGGCGTTTACATCGGCATTTAGAATGACACTAAAATAAAACTTTGCAGATTTTTAACGTAAGAAAAAATTTAAAAAACGAAAGATCCATATGAAAAGAGAGTTTTTAAACTAAAATGTAAGAAAAGATTTAAGATACAAAATATCCATATGAAAAACAGTTTTTTTAACTAACACGTAGGAAAAGATTTAAAAAACGAAAGATCCATATGAAAAAAGAGTTTTGTTAAACTAAAACGCAAGAAAAGATTAAAAAAACAGAATCCATATGAAAACGGAGGTCTTTTACAGGTAAACGTAAGAAGAGATTTAAAAAACAAAATATACACATGGAAAAAGAGGTTTTTTACAGGAAAACGTAAGAAAAGATATTATCATCAAAAAGGGTTACCGTTGGCTAATCTCTCAAAATCAAACCTAACATAGCTACTTGGATACAATTGCCTGCCGACCAGCTCAGTACGAAGACGGCGTGTGACAGTTCTATGAACGAAATATGCAAAACGGGCGCCAACGGTATTTTTAACAAAATAAGCAAGTGTATCCAGGCAGTAGAACGAGAATCCGTAAACTCAGTAGCACAAACAATCTGAAAGAAAGCACAACTCAAACATAATAATAATAATAATAATAATAGTCTTTATTTTTCAACATACATGCCAAGATGTACAAAAAGAGGAATTACAATGTACGTTGAAAACCTTAAGGCGTAAGCTCAAAATACGTGCCATGCAGACACGCATTTGGTTTTCAGCTTAAACCTTAATAATCTTAAACTTAAACTTAATCAATTATTATATTAATTAATTGCTCTCACTGTTGCTCTAATAAACAATAAATCTAAAAAGAAAACACAAAATATTATATTTTAAGACTCATATCTCTTACTGCAAGTAATTTTTCTTTTAGTTTGATTTTGAATGATCTACAGGTACATAATTTCAATTCGGCAGTTAATTTATTATAGATTTTGTAAATTTGGAATGTAAATGACCGTTGATATAACACGGTGCGGTGAGCGGGTGGTGTAATTAATCCTTTATTTCTCACATTTATATTATGGACATCTGTTCTGAACCGAATTTTTTTGTATAAGTATGAAGGTGTTTTATTCGTCATAATTTTATGAAACAAACAGGCTGTTGCTAGATATCTGCGGGACTTCATATTGAGCCACTTTAATGGAACTAATTTATGTGTGACGTGTTCAAATTTACGAATTCCAAATATTAGCCTAATACAAGAGTTTTGTACCCGTTGTATTCTAGAAGATGTATCATAGGTTAAGCATGAATTATAAATTTCAGCACTATAGGAAAACTGTGACAAAACAAGAGACTCACATAACATTGACTTTAGCCTGCTACTAAGTGAGTGTCGGTGAGGATAAACTAGTTTTAAATTTAAGTAGGCTTTTTTAACACAAGTATTTATTTGCTTCTCATATCTAAAGGAATTGTCTAACCACACGCCTAAACTTTTTACTTCACTTTGCATCTGCATTTTAGTATTATTGATGTGCAAGAGAAAGTTATCGTTAATTGAATTTACTTTATTTGAAGGGCCAAACAATATATACACCGATTTTGATGGATTCAAGAGAAGACAATGGTTAGTAGATACACTATGAATACTTGCAAGATCACTGTTTATTTTCGACACCGCATCAGCTGTTTCACTACAATGAAAGGAGTAATATAGTTGGGTGTCGTCGGCGTACGTTTGTATTTTACAATGTCTTATAACTTTATGGAAGGAACATGTATAAATTGTAAATAGTAGGGGACCAAGAATGGAGCCCTGTGGGACACCTTTGTTTATACGTTTTAAGTCAGATACTTCATCGCGCAGTTTGACACACTGTTCTCTACTAGATAAATAAGAACGAAGTAATTGAATAGCAGATGGCGATAAGCCTATATAATGCAATATTGATACAAGGAGTTCGTGATTTAAAGTGTCGAAAGCTTTACTGAAATCAAGTAATGTCAGAGCAGTTACAAGTCCTTTATCAGTAGCAGACAAAATCTCGTCGGTTAGGTTTAGCACTGTAGTGGTACAGCTGTGCATAGGTCTAAAACCAGATTGATGCGATGGTATTATATTGTATCTACTTAAATGATTTCGAAGTTGGTAATTAATAATCTTCTCTAGTATTTTTGAGAGAACCGGTAAGACACTAATAGGACGTAAATCCTTAAAACTAATAGGTTTATTAATTTTGGGGATAGGAATAACAAAGGCCTTTTTCCAGATATCTGGAAAAGTATTAGACACTAAACATTCATTAATTAAATGCGTAACGTATGGGAGAATTGTGGGACAGCACATTTTTATCATATATATATT